>CAUZXS010000602.1:7500-145693 GCA_963585895.1 Sepioteuthis lessoniana
CATTTAATGACTGCACACAGCTTTAAAAGTCAATCGAGGTAAGTTAAGCAAATAATCAGAAATTCATTTAAATACGAAGTGGAATATGTTCACTTTAATTGAAAAAAAAAAAAAAAAAATTATGCGCGTAAGAAAAAAAAAGAGAAAAAGGTTTAAATTGAACCATGGGAATGACGAATACCATAATTCCTACACTTGCCACATGTACGACTATTAATAATAGTAGTACAACTACTATAAATATTTCAAAATATGCATCACTAATACCAGGAAAGCTACTTCTCATCCTTATAAATTGTTTAAATTTCAAATACAGCATTAAAGTTTAAGATCGATCTATATAT
Source organism: Sepioteuthis lessoniana (assembly GCA_963585895.1). Lineage (NCBI taxonomy): Eukaryota > Metazoa > Mollusca > Cephalopoda > Myopsida > Loliginidae > Sepioteuthis > Sepioteuthis lessoniana. The sequence continues at coordinate 7,845 of CAUZXS010000602.1, forward strand.
TTTACAGTTAAATCAATTGAAGAGCACATTTCAAGACAAATTTATTCTTAAAATCATATATTATTGCATTTAAAAAATCGTCAAAAATTTTCAGCTTGCTTTGTTTACGTTCATCAAACACTAGTAAACTTAATCTCGACCACTACCGTGTGTGATCAATTGAATTGACAAACTAAAGTGTGAACATAACGCTTCTACCTGTTTATAGCATATCTTATTTGTAATTGCCATTCATAAAAAAAGAAAAAGTCTGGTGGATTATTATCACTTTAAATTATTAATGAAAAAGCATTTCATTTGATTTAACAAAATATAAAATAAGAATGAAAATAATGAAACAAAAGCCTTTGAGAACAGCGTGAAAACATGTCAAAACTTAAAACAAGCTGTTCGACTTTTTACTCACCACAGATCCGGCTGCAATGGTAACAGCATCTGTTCCAATGTAAAATTTTCCAAATCATGCTAGCAATATAAAGTTTAAATCCAATATAGAGAGGAATAATTATACCAAAGTGTATGAAAGTGGAGAAATAAATAAATAAATAGCCGCTACGATGTGGTCATGAAGATGAATAGCACGATGCCAACATCGACTAGATTTCCAAGTCAAGAGTTGAGGAGGGAAGGAGGAGGAGAAGGAGTACAAGATCACCGACACAATAATATTGTGTCCTACCTATTTTCCAGTCCATTTTTTTTTTGTTATTTTTTTTTCAAATATATAAAATAGCGTTTTGATTGTGGATGTTAATTTTTGTTTTGTTTATTAAACAGAATAAATCAAATGGTGGGTGACAAGACTGGATTAGAATGAAATGAAAAATAATGTGTGTGAAAAAGAGGGTAATGCGAATCGTGTGTTTAATTACGGTAGGTCAGTCGATCCGTTGAAGAAATGATTAGAGGTCAGTTAAATAATTCCATGAGATTGAAAGTTGTGGTTTGAAGTGGACTTTGCAAAGGCGGGGGTGTAAGTACTGTTGTTGATATCCGTTCGCTCGCAACCGTATCCGTCCCACTTGAGTTTCCCGTGGAGTTGTAGCTAAGCCTTTTGATTTTTCCCCCTTTCTCAAAGAAAATCTTCACCGGCAGATAAACCATATGTAATTTTAAAGGACCAACTGATGTTAAGCACAACGACGTAAAAAAAACGCATACGCTACATGCATCCGGGTATTGATGTTAAGAGTAGAAAGGGAGAGAGAGCGTAAGATATCAAGGGTGTTTAGTTAAAAGTTGAGAAATACTAAGAGCAACTTGTGTGTTTGTGTGTAAGTAAAGAATGGGTTGTAGCTTCCAGGCAAACATGGCCGCTTCTTTGGGTTCTGCTACTGCTGCTATTAACAGAGCAATGGCGACGGTATTCACTTGGTAGTAAAACAGCAGCAAGCACCTAGTGTTATCATTATATGACTTTTCCCCCCTCCTTCCTTTTCTTCACTCACTCAACACTATATACACTGATGAGGCAGCAGTACTAACCCCAAAACACAATGAGTGGGTGAAGAGTCAATTAGTTAAAATGGCTGACCCAACCACGTGATCTACTACGGAAGACCTAACCCGCTAAAACAATATTATCATTTTAAAAAGCATTTTTTAAAAATTTCCTTTTTTCAAGTAAAGCTTAGTAATAACACTCAGTCGTACATTTATGAATGTTTCTTTACTACAAACAAAAACTCTAACTAGCTCACTTGGGGGACTAGTTACAAACAATTTTATCCATCCTGCCACGTGACATTGATATGGCGTTTTGCAACAAAATGACACTCTTTCTCCACTGTTGCTGCTGGTATTTTGTGATGGCTGAGAAAACTTATATCTGGAACTGAACAAAATAACTAACATTTTTACTTGAATATTCAAGACTTTTTTTTGACAGGATATACGACATTTTCATAAATTTAATAAATGAATCTTGAAGTTTTTGGAATAAAACACTAATAATTCAGTAAGGAAAACTTAACTATATACGATGTACTGTAAAATAAAAAATTACTGATCAGTAAAAAATACAATTGTGAGTGAACTTTTTAAAACTACCAGCTCTATATAGAAAATAGATACTTATAGGACAAAGTCAATTTAGGCACAAGGTCTGATTCTGAGCCGCCAATAGTGTGCGAAACAAGCATTTCTATAATATACAGAAAACAAAAGGGAATCTAATTTTATGTCAGGGGGAGACAATTCAAAGCTCTTCATGAAAGACCTATTTGAATTGAAACAAGGTTTTCTTTGACTAACTTAAATAGCAATAACTTAATTCATTTTGATGATAAAAATTTAATTTTATAATCTTGTTATAGTAATCAAGGCAAAGTTATTACACTAGAATAAAATAATTACAACACATCAATCCAGTAATTTTTTTCATCAACAGAAAAGGTAAATTATGATGAGGTTAAAAGTATTAGAAACAGCTAATAGTTTCACTTCATTTGCACTATCATATAAAATTATAAAATTTATGTTGGATAAATATTTATATACAGTGTAGTCATTGATTATAATTTCTATTTTTCCTCACTCAGGAGTTAAATAGTGAGTACACACACATCTGAGTTAGTATGTGTATGAGTAAAAATATATGTTGACATGGTATCCAATAAACATTTGTAAATTTAACAAGTTCCTTTTTTAGAAGATTACCAACTATCTCAGAATGTAATATAGTACAGCCTACTCATTTCTTTTATGTATTTAAAGAAAGTAGCCCTATTAAATAAAAATGAATTATATTAACTGTTTTATTGAAGTACCAGAAGATGAAAAGACCAACTCCAAAGTAAGGATATGCTGTCATAACTTCATATCATAAAAATATTAAGTCAGCAGAGAGAGTCAAGAAGATAATCATAAGTCAAATAGATCTTTACTCAGGCAGAAAACTATTGATGGTGTGTATGACATTGATTAAAAATTAACAGTGATTCATGTTAAAGTCAAAAAAGTAATTTCCAACAAAAACATTCAAACTTTTCATTGCTGTATTCTGAGTGTAATTGATAACACAGAAAATACACAAAATTCTTATAAAAAAACCCTGTAGGTTAACAAAGATATAGAAGTTCAAGAGTGAATTGAGATCACTCAAGAAACAGTTCAAGAAGGCCTATGAAGAAGAACTTGCAGAGCTGTGGGCAATTTTAAGGAATAAACTTAAATCTCTCTGCAGAGCTAAAGGACAAAGAAGACAAGGAAAAGAAGGTTAAGAAGCATGAATCTTTTATCACTAGTCCCTTTGTGTTCACTTAAAAATTTCTCAGAGATAAAAGACTTAGTGCTCCTTGCCATACGATTTGGACTTAGGGAAGCAAATTGAAAACAAGTCTAAGAAGCCGTTAAAGCTGCTAGATCAGCATCAGCTCCAGGCCCTAGTGGAGTACTATACAATGCATATTAGTATTGTCCAGGTTTACTCTACCTATTATAGATGAACATAAGTGTGATCTGGAGGAAAGAAAAAATCACTGACCAGTGGCAGTTTACAGAGGGCATGTAGATTCTAAAAGAAGAGAACTCAAAAACAATTGAGCTATTCAAAGTCATATCACTATTAGACACAGAGGTTAAAATTCTCTTCAGCATCCTAAACAAATGATTATCCACCTTTCTGATGAAAAACAAATACACAGATATGTCCGTACAAAAAAATGAGATTGCTGAAATGTCAGGCTGTGTAGAACATACAAGATTATTAACACAGCTTATTAGAGAAGCAAAGGAAGATAAAAGCAACTTAGTAGTTCTGTGGTTAGACCTTGCAAATGCTTATGGTCCATCCTGCACAAACTGATTGAAGTGTTCTAAAGACAACATATACCTAATAGGATACACAATTTAATTATGGACTACTACAGTAATTTTGAAGTAAGAGTTGCTACTGGTCTGAAAACATTAGCATGGCATAAACTTGAAAGAGGAATTATTACCAGCTGCACCATTTCAGCCATATTATTTGCCATAGCCATGAACATGGTAATCAAGTCAGCAGAAAAAAAGGTGCCAAGGACCCATACCAAAAACTATAGTATGACAGCTGTTGGATATCAACCAGAAGATCTTTTTAACATGCTGCATAAGTTGTGTGGATGGCATAACAGGATATGCACCAGTTTCTTAAAGTAAACAGAACACAGGTGTTCTCTTTGTAGAAGTACCATGCAAGTTGTGTGAGTGGCATGCTAGACATTAGGCGTGTTCACATGCAACATGTAGGCAGGTGATATGACCTTGAGGATTGTGTGACCATCTGGAAAATTATAGAAACCAGGGAATATTTCGACCCAGGGTGAATAAAGAAGACCAAAAGAAGAGCTACTAGATGTTAATCTGCTCTGGGTGTTGGCCTTGTGCCAGACTGCTCTAGGTTGGGAGGTAGAGAAAAGCTTGAGCTGTACAAGACTCACAACAGTTGAGAAGCAAAGAGAAACTAAGATGATTTGATGCCTTGAAATGAGCTGTATGAGACTTGCAAAAGTAGAGAAATAAGGAGAAACTAAGATGATTCAAAGCTTTGAGGGGACCCTGTATCAGTCTCCCGAAAGCAGAATGAAAAAGAAGTGGTTCACTGAAGATTCATATCTCGCCCTTGTGTGTGCATCTCAGCCATCTTTGGCTCTCTCCCTCACTCTAACCATACATACATTTCAGGTTATAAAAGGAAAAGAAAAAAAAACAGATTATATTTTTGTACATTATTGTCTTTTTCTGTATACAATACAGATCCAAATAAGGGTTTATATGGATGATGTGACTGTAACATCTTCAGTTCACAAAAGTTGATGGCTATTAAAAGGGCTAGAAGAAATCCTATCATCATCAAAGATGCAATTTAAACCAGCAAAATCAAAATTGTTCATAATAAAAAAGGAAAAGCAATGGATAAATTTCAATTCATTTTAGTGGTTACAATACCAACAATTCAAGAAAAACAAGTAAAAAGCCTAAGGAAAACATTTGAAAATAGCATAAAGAACACAGTAGCTCTCTTGAAAACCAGTGGCAACCTTGACATCTAGTTATCTAAGGTCAATAGATCAGATTTGCCTGGACGATTTAAAGCCTGGATATATCAACACTCTGTATTACCAAAAATATCATGACCACTTTTGATGTACAAGGTACCAATGACAACAATAATGGTAATGAAAAGGAGAGTCAGCAACTATCTGTAAATGTGGCTTGGTCTTCTGTATAGTGTAGCACTGTATAGAACATCAAACAAACTACAACTTTCTATTAACAGACTCTCTGAAGAATTCATAGAGAAGTGAACCAGAGAAATGATCTTATACAGCAATTCACATGACCCCAAAATATTGACAACAGGAATCATAGTACACACAGGCAGAAAATGGCTAGCATCCCAAGAGCTTATGATTGCAGATGAATATCTGAGACAAAAGGCCCTAGTCAGTACAGTTGCTACAGGATGAGCAGGTTTAGAGTATTAAACAAGTCAACAAAACTAAAGGGAAAGAATGACATCTCCAAAAAGAATCATGAGCAGGATTAGAAGGAGGATTGATCAGCAAAATGGCTCACCTAAGTAAAAAGGACAAGGTAGGAAAACATCCAACAGAGGAAACTAACATGGTCAGACATATGGAGATCTGACTTCAGTTGTATCAAATTTCTAGTCCAAGTTGTTTATGATACTTTGCCAAGCCCAGTAAACCTATATAGATTGGGCAAAATAGATAACCCTTTGTGTCAGTTCTGGGGAGGAAAAGAATCAATGCAACACTTACTTAGCAGTTGTAATAAGATGCAGAGTAATGGACATTACCATTGATACCATGACAAAGGTGCCGAGAGCAATAGCAGATGTGGTAACAGATGCAATACAGATAAGTGAATATCATCCTGATAAACAAATAAAATTTCTCAAACCCAGAGAAAAACAGCACTCAAAACCAAGTACAAAACCAAACTGGCTTTCAACTGCCAAGGACTAGTAATTTAAAGAAGACATAGGGAAACAATTAGTTTCCTGAACAAATTAAAAAGATATCACTTTGACCAGACATGATTATCTTCTCAAATGCTACCAAATAGATAATAATGTGTGAGCTGACAGTGCCATGTGAGGATAATATTGAAGAATTACATGTGAGAAAATCCTCAAAATACTACAGCTTAGTATTTGAATGTAGAAATAAGGGCTGGCAAGTACACTGTGAACTGGTAGAAGTAGGATGTAGGGGTTTTGTAGGTTAACTAAATTCCTAATAAATCTAGGTCAAACAGGAAACAAAACAAAAAAAAAGAATGCCATATAAATAAAAAAAGCAGAAACAGCTACAAAGTGATTGTGATACAAAAGAATCAATAAATAGAGAAATTAAATTAAAAATGTACCAAAATGGCAGTAAGATGCAACTACTGAAGGACACCCTTGGAGTTAGAGTAAAGAATTTGTCTAGGGCAAAACTGATACACTAACAGCAAACATTTATAGAGAAAGTTACCATCTTACGAGACCATAAATGGTTCCTCACTGGTCAAATAACATACTGACTACATATATATAAGGCTGAAAAGCCACTTGACAATAGCTGGAGGTGAGGCAGGAAGTACTGATAGATATCAATGTTGGAAGCTGGTTGAGACATGATCTATCTTGGTGAGGTCACTTTAGTGAAAGGGTTGAAGATGTTGAAAAGACTCAAAACCACCAATGAACTAATGGTGCATCTTAGAGATGTATTTTGAGAAAAAAAAGGATCAAATTTACAAGCAATGGGATGTTAACTAATTCAAAACACATGCAATGTATGTTTTGGAAATTCTTTTGTTATATCTGCTCATTAATACATATTCAATTAGTGTGTCCATTTTTGAGGATTATTTTGATTGATACATTCTATGTGGGTGTTACATCTGGTAATTTTTCATAAATTTTGAAGAGCTCTTGATTTTATTTAGTGATGCAATGTTAGTCTTTCTATAGATATCTTATCACATCCACTGTCCTTTATAGTGAGAGATCTTGAGCTTTTTCTATTGCTAGTGTTTATCTCATAATTTGAATGAGATCATCTGTTGTTTTATTCTCTCTTTGGATTAACAACTATAAGCAAAACTTAGTTTTTATGTAAACTACCAAGTATACAGGGATTGAACACTTAAGCCCATAGTTCAACATATTTTTGTAAATATACAAAGGAACATCAGTAAGTCTGCAGCTTAATCCCCTCATAAAGCATTTTTGTTTTTTTAATATATTCTCCTGAATTGTCAATGCACTTTACCCAATACTTTTCTATCAATCACATGGATTTAACATTAGAGAGTAAATTTTACATAAAAATTAAACTAATAACTGTCAGGCTATGAACTTATTGATCCATCCTGGTATATCATATATTTTTATATTGTAAAAAAATCGTAGAATATGAGATATCTTGGATTAAAATTTGACATCTGATTTGCAATTAGATGTGCAGTCTGTTGCAGAACAAGCCCACACCCAAATATAGTTTTAAGAAATGGATTTACCTATTTCATAACACATATTTAGAACTGGAATATACTCTTGAACCAGTCTACTTTTTATTATTTTTTAATCAGTGTTAATTCATATAAGATATATAGAGCTTCTAGTTACTTTAGTTTTTCCGGTAATAAATATCTGATAAGTTCCAAACTTCATTTATATTGTTATCATATCTAATATTAGTCTTAGGTTCATGTTATCAAAATGCTTTTTTTTAATTTGTAAGTATTTTAAAATGTTAGTGCATTGAATTTAATCATTAACCATTTTTACTTATTGTATTATCAAAGGAAACAGGTGTTTCAATTTTCAATAGAATAACAAGTTTTAATTGTTACTATATTTAAGTTGAGCAACATGACTGAGAGAAGAACTGTGGCTCAACTATGAGTTGAATAGTGCTAATACTGTTCTCCTACAAGGATGACTTTAGCATTAGATAACCCATGAAGGTTGATATGCCATTAAAAAAAGAAACTGAAGTAAAGAACTGAAACAATTTTTAAAATTTTGAGAAAAAATAAATGTTCAGTTTGTACTTGTATTATTCTATGTGTAGGATTACTGAGAAGGTGGAAAAGAATGGGTTGCTTCTGTTAATGTCCTTCAGAAGTTTGAACAATAAATTTCATCAAAAGGCAAATTTTGTATGTTATATTCTTTTAAATCATAGAAAAATAATTTACACATAGTCTATGCAAGTGAAAAATTGACAATAAGCATTTTGAAGAAAATTTACCATTATAGGTGGTCAGAGTGAACCTATGAGTAATGGCAATGAAGGGGTACTCTATTTTCTAAAAAGCTCTAGAAATGGAGTTTGACTATTGAATGCAGTTTAGTGTCATACTCAGGACTCTACCTTTTGGGGGGGGTAGGGGGGATCTTATTCCTCTGCAGAGAATGCAGTTGGTGTATTCTAAGCTCTGTTTTGGGGAATTCAGTGATAAAAGCCAAATGAAAACAACCAATTACTTCATTACAATACTAACTTATTTCATAAATAGAAAAAATAATAATTAATTTTATTTTATATTCAAACTAAATGAATTTCAATATTTTTTATTATGCCAAGACAAGTGATTTAGCTTTTAAATATAAAAAATAAATTATTTACTTTCTGAATTGTAAAAATAAACACTTAAGAATTATCTTGTAGATTCATTAGATTTCATTTGATCCTGAATCAAAGCAATAAACATAACAATCATTTGGAGATATGCTGTTAGTGCAGTTTTTATTTTAATTACTACTTTTATGTATGAAAAATTTAATGAACTAGAGGATGCAAAGTTTAACCAGAAATTATAATCAATGTAAAATTATTTACAGTAAATTCATTGCAGTATATTCAGTTATTAGTGCTTGAATATATGAGCTTAACTCCTATTTATAAAATGGTGAAAATCAAAGAATTCTCTAAAAAAGTACTGCATTTTACATGAGTGAATAAGTCTCAAGTAATTTCTCATAGGAGTTAAAGCAGCAAATTCTTCTCATTCTTGAAAAAGAAAACAATTGTTGCTTTGTACTTGTTTAAGAACTTTAATTTAGGTAGTAACAATTACCATGAGTCAGTAATTATGGGTCTACTCTCTTTGTTTTTAATTGCTAATTACACAAAGATTTGGAAAGTGAAATAGCCAATTGTTTGTACCTGGTTCAATATTACTGTTGGTTAAGATAAAGGGCCAATATGTTCATTATTAACTTTGCATTTATATTGAATGCTTTTATACACTGAAAAGTAGATAAACAAGACAAAAAAAGGATAAAATTAAAAAAATGACTCTTGGTTCTATATTAAAAGTTAGATATATTTGCTAGCTGAGCATTTGATGATGATGATGATGATGATGATGATGATGATGATGATGATGATGATGATGATGATGATGATGATGATGATGATGATGATCATCATTATCATTAATAATAATAATAATAATAATAATGATGATGATGATGATGATGATGAATAAGTGATACTTATTAACTTAATCTTGATTAAATAGTTTCTAATGAAAACACACATACATATCACTGAAATATATCTAATGAAAACATACCTAAGTATATCCTCTAATATAAAGGCATTACTACAATAGTTTACGGTCTTGTGTCACATCTTAGCGAAAAGCTTAGTAAATTATTACTACAATTAATAGTTTACCATAACTCATTTACATGATGAGTTATGTTAAACAATTAATTGTAGTAATGCCTTCATATGAAATGATATATTTGCTAAAAGAAGTGTATATTAATATTCCATAAATAAATGTTAGAATTCTTTTGGATACATATTCTACTGACCAATAAATTTGGTGATTGGTTAAGGATCTAAAAAGTTGCAATATGTAATATCAATTATCATCAAGTCTTTTCAAAGTCAAAGTTGACTATGACTGAAATAGTCATGAGCTACAAATATATTCCATGTATTCATTCACTTATGAATGAAAATTGTTTTTCAAATTCAGTCAAAAATTTACTGATTGACTTACATGATACATTAAGTCATTTAGCCTTTGATATATATGTAAATAGATAGCTAAATGAAAACACAGAAACTTTAAATAACACTGAATTAGATATACAAATAGATAACTGTTTGATTAAGTACAGATACCTGGTAATGGGCAATTTAATGAGTTTGAAATTATAATATAAAATCAGATGCCAAAATTTGATAATGATTTTCAGCTAAGAAAAAGTATGTATACAAGCTCCTTTTCTTGTCAATTTCTCTCTTTTTTTCTATGTGACTGATGCTTACTTATCAAACAATGTATATATATATATATATATATATATATATATATATATATATATATATATATATATATATATATATATATATATAATTACTTTGTATTTTATATATATCAGAATCTAAAAATGGATTTTATCTGGTTATTACTGGAGTAATGAGAAATTCTATTTTTATGATAACAAGAGACATTATTCAGAGTAATATATGTAAAAAAATTTTAAGTATTTTTTTCTTTGAAAAATCATCTCATATACATTCAAATATATTTTTTCATAGACTAAAAGTAAAGTTGGTGACTGTTGTCGAGGGCGACCCAAAGGCTCCCCTTTCAATAGTTACTACACCGAGGTGTAGGGGAGGGCACTACTCTATTCCCTTAATTGTTTCACTTTACTCTTGATCTGTACCTTATAATGCTGAGTGTTAAGCAAGGCAGCATCAAGTACCATTTTTTGAGTCTTTGGTATGACTCGACCAGGGATTGAACCCTGGTCTCCCGGACTATTGGCAAACATTTTTTTTTTCTCCTTATAACTTCCTATACTTCAGTTTTCTTTCTCTTTTTCAGTTTATTATTTGTTCTTGATGCTTGCTTTCTTTCTATTGAAAGGGCATTTCTATACTCTCAAATCATCAACATAACTGATATCCCTATTTTAAACTTGACAAGCAGAAGTGTCAATTCATATGTAAATAATCCTGTCATTTATGATGGGAACTACACCAGTTTTAAATAAATCTTAAGAGCAATCAATTCATAGATTGTAGAATTCATTTTTGTAAGGCAAGTTTGTTTTTTGTTCATTTGGTTCTAATACAAGACATAATTACTCATATAAAGAGGTTTAATATTATTTTATTTCAATGATTAAATAATAACTCAAGTATTTTTTATTGAGATAATATAGAAAAATGTCTATAAAGATAAAACCTTTAGACTTCCATTTAGAAGATAAAAGATAAAATAAAGACTTTTTCATAAAAAAGACTATATAAAATATATTGGGTTGGTAAGAAACTTTCCTAAAATATTTTACAGTCAATAAAAGTTATTTTTCAAAAAAGAAACCTAGAACAATTATTTAATATCATCAACATTGTCATTTATTTCTGTCAACATATTAGCAAACTATAGATTTCTTTTTGATAGGTGTTGATTTTGAATCAAAGGTTTACAGGACTTTTTTTATACATACATTTCAAAATCCTTCATTATTCTGGTTGATTTTATATAATTTTGAGCATTTCTCAATAAACACAGAGATGGAAAGTAAAATTACAGTACCCTGAATACATATTTCAATTTATTTAAGATTAAATGTACAGGCAATACAGCTAGTTTACAGTAAATGATCACATATACAGATCAATAGTGGTAGGAATAACAATGTTAACATGACACCCAAAGTCTCTGAAAAATTTATAGTATCTACTACTATCTAGCATGCATCTATTAGAAAACTAATATTCTTATCAAACCTTCATTTTCAAGAAATTTTATAACTAAGCACTTATAATACTACCAGCAATACTAAGTAAGATGTGGTGAGTTTTCATATCAGAATCTTTTTCTAATAATCAGTTTTATATTTGTAAAATTATAGCATTAAGAGATTATAAGCAGCAAATAACTTTTTGCAAAATCTCTTTAACAAAAACAGTTTTGTCATTGTTAATAAGTTAGTTTGTAATACAATAAACTATGTAATGATTTCTCCTATTCCCCAACTAAAATCTGACTTTTCAAATCAATTTAGGACCCTCATTGCTTATAAAATATATCATATGAAAGCAAAATTCCCAAACTCCTGGCATAAGAAATATTTTTTCATTATCAATCTGTTGGAAACTTATATATAGAAATCCTTTCTGATTTATTAATACATTCCAAACTAACTCACAAGCAAAAACAATAAATAAACAAATGAATAAAACACCACAAATGTACATTTCAAAAGCCGGATGTTGTCTAGAATAAAACATGTTGCTGCACAGGTAGACTCCACGCATACATCTGATTGAAATGTAACTTCATATTTACAATTTAAAAGATTCTTTTCTTTTTTTCCACATAATCAGTAACCTTCCCCTTCAAAATTTTTTTGGAGCTGATTTGAACCAAATGCAACTATGAAATGGTCAACAAAAGTTCAAAAGTCATTTGGCTCCAAAACTTTGAGAAAAGAACATCAACAGTGATGCCTGCAGCATTCAATATCATACAACTCATTTGAAACTTATTACTACAGCCCTTTGATGGAAGCCACATGACCCAAGAATGAACATTTTACTTCTTGATTTTCACTACCATTGAACACATATCAAATTTCCTAAAATTAACTCATTCCTATCAATATAACTACAAACATTTTCTTCTCAATTTCACAAACATTCTTATATTCACCAACACAATTGTTTGAACCTTTTGTTTCTTGTTTGTTAATGTAATTGTTAAATTTTTCACTTGTCTTCTTGTTTGATTTGCAACTCTGTGTTTTGTCCTTTCCTTGCAGCCATATGCTTATTTATAACACTGGTGTCAGAAGCGTACAGCAAGAGAAGTATGGATTTCACTAAGTTGACTCTGAACTCTTCACTTATCAAAGAACAGAAAACTTCACTATTCAACTTGAAAGCTGGCCCAACACATCCATCAGATGAAAGAATAAAAGAAGCATAAGCTGACATAAACAAGATGTTGGATGCCCGGAAACTTGCCACAATGACAATATGACTATGGCCTTGTAATTGACAACAATCTTTATGCAATGTCATGAGACTAAAAATATCCTTCAGCCCAGGAAATGACATGAATCAGTTCATCACTTTCCTAAACAAGGCCTATATGATCCACGTCATACCAGAACTTGCCACTTATCCTAGCTTGGAAGTTGAATTTGTCAAGGCTGCCAAGAACTTACTTTGACCACAGCATTTTGCAGCAGATGGTAGATTCCAAGCAGGACACATCCATTTTCAAACAGCTGAAAGCCTACCTTATTGCAACCCACAGCAGCCAGATGACCAATTTCTAACACCTTAGTCGAGCTTGGGATCTACAATGGCAAGATGGCGAAATGTTAACTGATTTTGCTGGCTGATTCGAAAACACCATCAGAGAAGCCGCCATGCACATAAAAAATAAATACAAGACTGACAACAATGCAGAATTGGCAGTCAACATGCTTTTCTCAATCATAGGTGCAATGCTGATGAGCTAGAAGTTCAAAACTTGGAACTCAAACCAATATCCCTTCTCTGTCAAGACAATGGACAACCATTATATGATGAGTGGTATAGCATGCAAAGCCGAACAGTGTTTAGATCAAGGTATAAAAAGTGACAACACAACCTTGCACGACACCATGTATTATATGCACAGACCACAGCTTGCCATCACATATTCAACATCCAGAAACCTTCCACAGCTGTTGCCGCTTGTCAATTCTACTTTTGCTGTCAAAGACACCACCTTTTCCGGCACAGCAATGCTGGACTCTGGATACTCCACCTGCATTGTGCCGATCTCTCAGCTGCCAAAAGAAGCCAGAAAACACATGACCCATTCCAAAATACACATGAAAGGGATCAATGGCAGTATCACCATCCTTGGTGAACTAAACTGCAACATCACCATCGGCAATCACAAATCACCTGTCTTTAAAGAGATAAACATGCTGGTGACAGCCCAAGCTACACCGATCCTGATCAGTCAAAATATCCTTGGTCACGACAGACTTGACTCCTATTCAATAAATGGCTGCAATGCAACAGTTGAACTCAGCTGTATGCTTACATCAGGGCAAACAGTACACATGACCCCAATACTACCAGCGTCTTCACTTACCATGCCACCTCCATTATCCTTATTGAGAAGAATTGCAACCTGCTAGGCATCACAACCAAACAACTGAAGGATGACACCTATTCAAAAATCATCAGAGCCTTCTGATCAGCTAACTCAAATGGAACTCATAATCGACCCTGAAGATCACTGAGCAAAAACTCCTAAAGAAATATATGCACCTATTTTTTCTGGAGCCAAGCACCTCCATTCTAATGATTAGAGACAGTAAACACTCTCCCAAATTAGTCGTGCGGAATCGTAATAAGCGAGTTCATACTCCAGTCGCGCTATTACGTTCACTTTCGGGCAAATACCTTTGGGAAAGGTATGAACCCCCTTATCCCCCCAGCTATGGGTTAAATAGCACCACTACTGTTCTTCTTGGAGAATCGCTTTGGCATTAAATAACCTTCAAAGGTTGATATGCCATTAAACAAAAAAAACAACCAAACCAAACCAAATTAGTCGTACCCTACAAACTCTGTGCCAGATACTTTCACTGAGCCCACGAGAGCACCAACTACTCAGGCGTTACTCATATGTGTGGACTCTTATCCAGTTACTGGCAGGAATTCAAAAACCATGACATTAAAGCCTATGTCAATTCTTGTAACACATGTGCAAAATGCAAGTGCGCATGCTGGCCTATTGGTCACTGTAAATGAAGCAAGAGACCATTTGAGCTCATCTTTATAGGCTTTGTCACAATGCCCAACTCCAAAGGCAAGCATCACATCCTCACCATCCTAGACACCTTCAGCCAACACTTTACTGCTATACTATGTGCAAGGGACCATGCAATTGACACTGCTCATGGACTGTCCCAATTTTTTCTCTGCCACAGAGAAATACCTCATATGGTGTCCTTCAATTGTGGCACACATTTTAATGCTGAGGTCTACTGACAATTTTGCAGCCAAATGTCCATTATACCAGAACTTCATTGTACCTGGCAACTGCAAAGCTTGGGAAATAGAGCAGCAACATCGCATGATGAAGATGCCCTCTACATGCTATGCGAGGACAGAAACTGTGAATGGACTGATGTCCTCAAATCTGTCACCTCATCCATGAATGCTATGATCAACAGTGCTACAGGTGTATCTCAACATTACACCATCACTGGTCACCACTCTAATATAGGTCTGCCCAAACTACACAAAATGGAGTTTGCAAATGATGACCCAGGAGCTTATGGCATGTAAATAAATGCTCTCCGAAGGCAAGTCCATCACTGTGTCACCCTAGCTAACAACAAAGCCGACCACAAAATGGAAGCCAGATTAAACCACCTCACTTACAAGGACCCAGTACATGTCAGTGACAAAGTTTTAATTTATCAGCCACAATCAACCATAGCCCAGTCATCACACCTACTCTGGATAGGAGAATTTAGTTGTAAAAACAAATGACAAGATGAGCCAGGTGGAAAATGTAAATGGTGATAAGACCTGGATCCACAGCGCACATATTTGCCGCCTTGCACCACAAACAACACACCTATCCAACATAACACCACCACTTCGACCATGTGACACTCTTCAAAATATCCAAGATCATTCTTTTCCATGCACTTCTGGGGCACATAACACAACACAAACTTCCAGACCAAGCAATTTAACCCCACAACACACACAAAATGATAGAAAACAAATGCCGATAAGGCTAACACAAGGGCTAATTCCCACATGTTTCCAAAATTTTGTTATGAATTAGATCCCCAATACACACACATACTCGTACATGCACATTGTAAACCAGAGAGAGATCCGGTAGAGTTTTGTTATATACAGAAACCCCTTCTGATTTACTAATACATTCCAAACTAACTCACAAGCAAAAACAATAAATAAACAAATGAATAAAACACCGCAAACATACATTTCAAAAGTTGGATGTTGTCCAGACAATGGCCAAAAACAAAATGAATAAAACAAGTTGCTGCGCAAGTAGGCTTCACACATCTATCTGGTTGAAATGAAACTTTATATTTATAATTTAAAAGATTCTTTTCTTTTTTTTCACCCAATCAGCAACCTTCCCCTTCAAATTTTTTTTGGAGCTGATTTGACCCTAACCCAAATGCAAAATCTCTATATCTTATCCAAATGTGAGTACAGAGATATGGAAAAACCTGATGTACATAAAATATGTATTTCAATAGCAATTTTATAAAAAAAACCAAAAGAAACAATTTATGGCACAATGTTATCAAAAACAAATATGCTTGTGCATGTTTATCAGTATACTGCAAATAATAATAACAACAACAACAAGAAGAAAGTACACTTGCAAGTTCTTGGGCATTTTATATGCAAATATGTTAATATTTGATATAAGAACTATTCATATGAATACCACTTTCTAAACAATTTAAGGACTTCTTGTAGTATACTAAAGAGTGATAACTGTACATGCTTTATGGGATCATGAAAATAGGATGTGATGTCAGTAGGTGATCATTAAAACAATTCTTTCAAGGATTTGCTCCTGGTACCTTTAGTTACTGCCTTGTAATATCACAAGATCAACCTTGCAGTCATGAGCAGCTATTTCTATGCCGTTTTTGTGGACATGAAAGTGGGACTAACGGCAGCTCTCGACAAAAGAGGGTTCGTTTGTGTCTGGTGTGCAGGTCAGTGATCTGATACAAAGAAAAGAAAAGAAAAATACTCACCGCTGTTTCAATAATCCACCTTCAGCCCATTAAAGGAAAAAAGAGAGGAGGCGCCCGACCAGAATTTTTATAGGCTAAGGAAATGGATTATGGGTAAGGTGACGTAAATAAAAACCGACTCGTTTTTCTTTTCGGGCGTCTTTTTCTCAGCGAGAAGCAGAAGCAGAAGGAGGAAAGAAAGTGGAAGAGAAACGAAGGAAGAAGCACAGAGAGAGTGAAAAGGAGAGTGAGAGAGAGAGAAGGAGGAAAGTGGAGGAGGAACGCAAAGAGGGAAGTGGTGTAACAAGCACTTTAGACTGAAATCTAAAGGTCGCTGGTTCAATCCTGGGTTTCAGCACAGTAGAGGAGGAACGCAAAGAGGGAAGTGGTGTAACAAGTGCTTTAGACTGAAATCTAAAGGTCGCTGGTTCAATCCCGGGTTCAACACACAGGGAGATTATCCACCCTAAAACTACAGTTCTCTTAGCATGTCACATATTACAGCTCTGCCAGCCGGCACATGAAATAGAAACTAGTGAGTCTTACATGCTTATATTGGAGCTATTATTATTATTATTTAAATGGTGTTTTATTATTAGTTAAATTATTATTATTATTATTTAAATGGTATTTTATTTATATTGTTGAAGTGATTAGACCTATGGAGAAATGCATAAAAACAACAATATTACACATATTGAATAGAATAACAAAAATGGACATCAACAGTATATTCTCATATTAATCTTTAAATTCCTTGGCACGTTTAACAATATTTTTATACTTCATTTCCTGGGAAAATAAAAAGCTTCATGGCATTCTGCTTATACAATGTAAACTATTTTTCATACAAATGTATTACTTTCTGAAATGGCCAGCCATACATACATACATACATACATACATACATTTAGTATTGATTAATGTAGCCAAAACAATGAAAGAAATTTAAGTTTTCATAAACAATTTAAAAGGAAATTCATAAGGAATAGATAACTATATTCATATATGATTAGCCAAATAAGTAGTTAGCCAATTTCATTTGGAAATTATTTCTATTTTTAATGAATAGATAAATTTGAAATTTTTACATAAGTTTTTAACAATATGAACAATAATATGAATAAAAAATTGTAACATTTGAATTGATGATATTGTAAATTCAATAATAGTGGTTATTGAACAGCCAAAAAATGTTCAATCCCATTTTAAAAGGATGTAGATTTTGCTTGTTATGACAAAATGTAATTGTATGTGTGTGTGTGTATATATATATATATATATATATATATATATATATATTTGATCGATAAATAATAAATATATAGCTTCATTTCATCATTTGAATTCTTCAGTTCGTGAAGATAAAATAAAGCCCAAACGAAATATCACACATCTAAATCTCAGTTAAGTGTTTAATTTATCCAACTTTCCACATATTTCTATCATACTTTCAGATTCACAACAAACCTATCTTTTCAACATGTGTATATATATATATATATATATATATATATATATATATACACACACACAGGGCTTTATGTGCTCGATTACTTTTGGAGCAGGTCCAGCTCCTGCTCACATGTCCAAAATTGGAGCTAGCTGTTCATTTTTGAAATGGAGCCACTCCAGCTCCAGCTCCTTTAAAAAAGGAGCGGCTCTTTTTCAGTGCTCCATAGTGAAAATATACCTTCTTTCATAAACATTCTATTTCGCCAATAGGTGGTTAAAGTATAGGAATGGGCATCAAAGGATTTCTTCAGTATGGGAGGGGATGTCACTTTAAGTGTAAGACCGTAAGATGATATTTGACAAAATCTCACTAATATTTTGAGATTTGCTACGAAGATGGGATTTCTTGCTCCTAAAGGAGAACATGTTGGACAGAGCATAAGATTATGCATAAATTTTTGTTGCCTGATGTATAAAATAGAAATCCCTGAAATATTTTAAAACAATTTAAATGTTCATTACATTAACAAACTATTTTTTCAGGGGAGGAAATTTTGACCCAACATTTGTTCAATCCCAAGGTTTCAACCAGATATTTTGGTACGAAATTTCAGGACTTTAATTGGATCTCTGAATAATAGTTTATAGGCAATTTGTTGATATTTTTCAACCATCATTTATTCAAAAATACACTTTATATTTTGAATCAAATACCAACATAAATACTCTGTTAATGGTTTTTCAAACAAATCAGATCGATTTATCAAAGTTCATTAACCTTTTTCAAATTATTATTAATAAAAAAGTAAATAATTTAAATATATTTACTGTAATCATTTCTAAAGAAAAAACTATAGTGAGCCTTATTTCTTTGAAAATTATTTACTATTTATTTTGAGAGGGAATTTAAATTTGTTCTACATAAATAAAGTTTTACTTTTAAGCATTACATTAGTGATTATTTTCTTTTTAAAGAAATAAGCAGCAAACATTTCTCCAAGAGAGGAGAGACAGAATTTAAATATCCCAAAATATGAAGTTGAAATATTTTGAACTTTCTTGTCAATATTGCAGTTGGCAGGAGAGACTTGCAAAATAAACTTTGAACAGTAGACAAAAATACAAATCTATTTTCAAGAGCTGTGGTAATATGTCATTATTTCTCTGGGGTGGGGAATATATATGATGGATTGGGGTCAAATGACTTCAAAACGAATTCAGGGTAGCAATTGGCAGAAAATTGCCATTTCCCTTATTATTATACTCTGTTGTTTTCAAGCAAATAAAATCAAAGTGCTGCGACCAGCCTACGATCGAAACTCAAGAGATAAAAAGTCTTTTAAATGAGTAATGAAATATCTAACTACAAATTTGTTTTCCATCCCAGATAGATGTTTGCTAAATAATAATGTAATTTAAAAAAATGAATATACTGACAACAAGCATGTTCATGGTTATCTAAAAAATAAAAGAATGCTATTAGAATTGGTTTGGTTTAGTTGGACTGTTTGAAGGGTATATTAATTTACAAAGCTCTTTGCTTTGATATGGCACAAGGCCGAATGAATGGGGCGCCCAATGAGACTCGAACTCACTCGTGTAGGTTTGCTAGTCTAGCTTGCTAACCGTTACACCACCAGAGGTGCCCTGTTTGAAGGGTATAAGACATCCATAACATGGTCCATTTTATTTATAATCTTGCCAGTCAGCAGTAGGAGGTACTCGCTGAGGAATTAGCCAATCAGTGAAGACTTATAGCATATAAGATCAGCGGCAATTATCCTCATTACTGTTTTGCAGTTTTCTACTGGCAAAACGTATCTTTTGTATTGAGATTCTCAGAACTGAAGAACAAAATGGCTACCTGAATTTTGACAGGTTTGGTTGGGTTTTATGGCATATCAACAATTGTGGGTTATTTAATACCAAATCCTCTTTATACATATATTAAATGTGTAAACATATTTTGTTGATAACAGTTTTAGAAGACCTTGAGCTCTTTTTTTGCACATATACAAATAAGATTTGTAATTGACAAAATGGCTACCCAGATTGACAAAATTGCTACCCAGATTGCCAAAATTGCTACCCACATTGACAAAATTGACAAAATGGCTACCCAGATTACTAGTTATGGGCCAAGAACAGCAAAACTGATGGCAACGAATCCAAGTACGATTTGTGGGAAGTGAAGTTCCAGGGATATCTTAGAATTCAACACTTACACTAAACTGTACTGTCACCAACAGCTCAAAGTGACGATATGGATTTTGTAGAAAAGAATGCAATAGAATTTGCAGAGATTATCCAATGCTTGGATGACATAAGTTTATTATTTATCATTAGTAATGAGGGACGCCAAGGACAATAGGTGAAAGGCATTAGGAATATTAAGAGAACTTTGTCGAAAGGAAAAACCAAAAGTTATTTCCTTCTATACCGAGTTAACATCTTTGAAAAGATTGGAATCAGTCTATTACAGACTATATAATAAGGGTAGAAAATATTTTTAATTCTTTGAAAGAAGCTGGTGAAATTATTAGTGACAAACTTTTAATTGTCATGGTTCTAAAAGGGTTGCCTTCTAATTCTAAGCCTTTTGCAATGATTATAACCCAAAAAAAGAGGACCATAACTTTTTCTGAATTTAAGATATGTTTAAGAAGTTATGAAGACACAGAGCATATGTGTTACCCCTCAGATGATCCAACAATATATTACAAATGAAAACTACATTTAAAAGAGCCAAACTGAGGAATAATCACGTTATGATTGTAAAATCAACAAATTATAACTATAATAATTACTATAAAGCTCATCACAATAGTGGAAACTATAATATTTCCTCCCCGAGGGAAGACACATTATTTGTTATATATGTAATAAAAAAAAGGCCACAAGTTTTCCTAATGGCAAAATAAAACATTTTTGTCAAAATATAAAAACTTATTCTAGAAACCAAACATATTTTTTTGCTTTTCGCTTTTGGATACGAGATCATTTTAGATACAAGTAAATTATTGGTTGACTGTGGGGCTATAGAACATGTAATAAATGAAAAATCAAAATTTATTAATTCTGATGAAAATTTTGAACCAGTGAACCATTTTGTTGAATTAGTTAATGGGAGCTGAGCAAATAATATAGTGCTGAAAAGAGGAAATGCCTGTATTTAATTACAAAGGACACATTTGTAGATGTATCTTGAAAAAGGCTTTATATATTGCAACTTTTAAACACAATATATTTTCAGTACAAGCTGCAACCAAAAATAGTATGCATGATAACTCCCAACTAAAGTAAAAGTAAAGTTGGCAACTGTAGTCAAGGGTGACCCAAAGGCTCCCTTTTTGATAGCTACTACACCGAGGTGTAGGGGAGGGCACTACTCCTTTCCCTGGATTGCTCCACTTTACCCTTGATCTGTACTTTATAATGCTGAGTATTAAGCAAGGAGGCATCAAGTACCATTTTTTGAGTCTTTGATATGACTCGACCTGGGATTGAACCCAGGTGTCCCGGGTCATTGGCGAACACTCTAACCATCATGCTAATGTCCGGCATGGAACAGTTTTCAACATAACACAGAGAGGATGTTTGTATTATCTGAAAAATATCGATTCTGCCAAAAATGCCACTTATGACTTACATCCTTAGTAACTGTAATGAATCTGATATTAAAAAGTTACCCAATTTAGTAAAAGGAAAGAAGATAAAACTGACTCCAAATTATGCTCTTAACTGTGATATATGCATTCAAGAGAAGAATCTAAAAACAGAAATAAAACTTTAGATTGAAAGGTAACAAAAATTCTAGTACTCGAGTACAGTGGTTTAGCTGGACCTATACAACCTCTAGGAAAAAAAGGTTATAGATATATACTTAATTTTATTGATGACTATTCAGTCCTTATGATGTTATAGTTCTTAAAACATAAGTCTGACACTTTGTTCACAACAAAGAAATATCTAGCATCCATTGCCCCTTATGACCATGTAAAACGTTTATGGATGGATAATTGGACTGAGTTCACATCTGAAAATTTTCAAAAGTTGCTTGTGGATAATCGCATTAAACACCAAAGATCAGCACCTTACTCACCACACCAAAATGGTACCATTGAATGTTCATGGAGGACCTTATTTTCTATGGTGAGATGTCTTCTTATTGAGTCAAAATTACCCCAAAACTTGTGGATTTACGCATTAATGGCTTCAGCAGATATTAGAAATCATTATAATAGAAATACAAGAAAACCCCCATTTGGAGTTTCATTGGTTCAAAACCAAATTAAAATAAGATGCATATTTTTGGTATGACTTGCTTTTGTAAAATGAAATTAGATCCTCACTGTGAAAAAGGCATTTTTGTTAGCTATGATAAGTAAAGTCAAGCTTATTTGATTTATATTCCAGAAGTAGACTATTAAAAGAGTTAGGTGTGTAAAATTCACCAATTCTTATGACAATAGCCCTCTATCGAAACAGGAAGATGAACAGATAGAATCATCCGACTATATAAGCAATACATATGAGGAAAAACACAAAGATAACCAGAATACTGAAGAGGAAGGACAAATAAGACGTTATCCAACCCAATAGAGAATAAAACCTGATTTTTTTTGGAGTTGAAAATTTTGAATTTAGTGGAATTGACTACTCTTATACAATGTGTACAATTCCCACTAATTATGCTGGGGCCATTGACATATGCTGGGGCATATTCAGAATATTGGTTTCTGCTAAGCAAAAAGAATTTGATTCCTTAGAAGAAAATAAAACTTTTGAATTACAGAAAGCCCTAAAGGATAAAAATATTGTAGGATGCAGATGGGTATATACTCTGAAATATAAACAGGATGGAAGTTATGAGTATAAAGCCTAATTTGTGGCCAAGGGCTACTCGCAAATATATAGTAAAGATTATTGAGAGATTTTTGCCCCAACAACAAATATGTCTTCCATAAGATTACTATTACAAATAGCAGTCCAATACAACTTATTAACCCGTCATTTGGATGTTAAGAGTGCATATTTGAATGCCCCCTTAGACTCTAAAATCTATATTGACTCACCAAAAGGCTGTAAGAATGAGAATTATGTTTGGAAACATGGTGTAATGGTTAAAGCGATGGACTGCGGAATCGTAGTACGCGAGTTCGTACTCCAGTCGCGCTATTACATTCACTTTCGGTATACAAATAAGATTTGTAATTGAATAGTTTGTAGGTAATTTCATTTTCAAATGAGTTAGAACTAATTTGTTTGCCCACTAGTACTGCTATTGTTTCTACACAGTTCAATGGTTTCAATTAATGCTATCTAACACTGACAATTCTATTCAATATTATTCATTTACACAGTCAAATGGTTCAAAATATTGCTATTTTATACCAATATTTCAATTTAGACACAGTTAAAGAGTTTTAAGTATTGCTATTTAACACTAATAATTCTATTCAACATTACTAATTTATTAGCAGACAGTTAAATTGCTCCAAGTATTGCTTTGTACCACTAACAATTCAATTAAACAATCATTTGTTTACACATATGCATAATATAAAAACAGTGTGGTATGATAATGAACATTCATATAATATATATATATATATATATATATATATATATATATATATATGGATGTGTATGTGTGTGTCTCAGTGTGTTGTGGGTGGCTGGTGGAATTATCTCCAGCATCTTTGAAGTGGCAACGGAGTATCTCGAAGAACTTCTTTTGTTTATTTTGGCAAAGACCACACAAAGAGCTGTGCCTGTGTGAATCTGCAAGACCGAAAAAAAAGGATGAAGGATGTTAGGGAGTTAGGTCAGAGACTCCGAAGTAGAGAGTCAGACATTCAAACCCAGGATGTGGGGCTGGAGAGTCAAGCCCAGGATACAGGGCAGTGAGTCGAGGCTTGGATGCTAAGCCTAGCAGTCAAGAAAAAAGACAAGGGGCAGTGAAGCCGGAAACAGGACATTGAGCAGTGAAGACAATGATCAGAGATGAGTCAGCATCTTTGGTACCTGTGTAGAATTTTCACCAAGTTGTAGCATTAGCCATAAATAAATAGAATGCCAAAAAGTGCCAAACTTCACCTTCTTATGTTTTACGGTTCTGAATTCGTATTTCGACTTTTTTTCTTTCCACCTTCTGTTTGTTATTTTACTTTTTTTTGTACAACCTGTGAAATGCCTACTTAGCTGTGTGTGAGAAGAAACAATGGGGTCCACACCACTAGATAAATGGCCAAACCAATAAACCTGCATGTGGGTTGTTTCATAACAGTCCTATTTCTAACAACTCAATTTAACATAAGTCATTTGTTTGCACACAGTTTAAATGTCAAACACTATTTGACCCATAAATATGACCCTATCAAGTGTTACCACTTTGGTCAGAGTGGTCCTGGGAGCAATGGCAATGAAGGAATACTCCACATTTACCAAAGCTCATCATCAGGTGGTTTTGTGTCATATCCAGGACACTCATTGGGAAAGTCTTACCCCTCTGCAGAGATTCAGTTGGTGTATTCTACAGTCCCAGCTAACTGCTATTAAAAATTAAATTACACAAATAATAAGAATGATAGACTGATAGAAAACCTATGGATGATAAAGTGATCAGAATGAACTGTATGAGTATATAACTAGTGGAATGTATTAGGCTCTATATCAACATATCAATATATTTTCATCGGCAATAGTTATATTGCTTGCAGATAGCACTCCTCATCCAAACTTCTTTAAACATGTCAGCTGGACATGGGATATATTTATGCATGTGAAGAAAAATTGGTAATTGGTTAGTGTCATGGGAACTATGGAAGACTAGACAGGCAGACTCAAAGGCTTTTTATTTATTTTTTTGCTAGAGATTACAGTATTGACTGAAAGCAACAAAGGAGGTTTAGGCTGTAGCCATTGCTGGATGATGCCAGTTATATTACTCTTGGATAGATACACATACATACTACTAAGTAAAAAACAAATAAAAACAATACACCAAGAATTTTGTCTGTCTAAATAAAATATATTCATAAAAAATTGATAGTGATAATGGCATAATGAGTTCATATCTACTAATTATAATCTTCATTTTTATTGCTTTGGGTATATCAGAGATATTTTTAATAGGAAGAAATACATTAATAGTTTTAAAAGCTATAAAGTAATGTATGGTTTATATAACTCAATGAATTAATATAGACTTTTTTTAAATGACTTTAAAAAATGTTTTTTACAATTAGGTACTATATATGATACAGTGATAGGAACAAAACATAATTGTCTCCCTTTCTTGTTATTCATGGGCAGAGCTTCTGACAATCATGTGACTGTTGGTCATGTGAGAGTTTGAGAAGCGAGTTCTACCTTTTTTGCCCAAGAAGGCCCTAGGGAGGGATCATCTACTTCAGCCTCTGCTATGTGAAAAGCACATGAATACAAATCACCTTATGAGAATCTGCACTACACCAGACCTAAGTAAATGTAACTTCTACATTCATTACCTAGTTGTTGGAGTAACTATTGTGCTTTTATTTAGTATGGTTTGGGACAATTATTATAGTGTGCTATATATGTAAATATTAAATGTTTGCAGTTTAACTTTTCATGTCATATAGTCTTTCCTTGCCAAACTATTCATTGTTAGCCTATCAACAAGATAGTCTGATGCATTATGGGAAAATGTGGTTGGTAATTCAGGCTACTATCATACTCCACATTAAATTCTTATAATTGGTGACCTCGTTGGGCCAAGATATTTCGTTCTTAAAAACAAAGGAATTGGTAACATGTCAGCATACTTTTTTTTACGTTCGTAGAAATATAGCTGGCAAATACTTTTTTGGTGTCTGAACATTTGTCCAGACACAACGAATATTACATTTCATAAATGGCTGCTTAGCTTACCTTCTATTTTAGTATGTGGGTGTAGTACTAACAAAGCTTTTCCTTCCTCATTCCTTTGGTAGGGTACTAGCTAGCTGCTGCTAAACTTGAACTGGGCAAGGGAGGCATTTGTTTACAGACATTCTTGACTTGGCCCTTGGTAGTGGGAGAATTTTCTCTTTTACCTACATCTTTCTTAGGGTAGATAATGGAGTATAAAACTGAAGCAATTAGGGTGCTTACTAGTGTGTGTCTGCAATATTGTAGACAGGACCCAGCATTATTTTTTGCACAATTGGAGTTGGAATTTGAGATGAGAGGCATAAGTAACCAAAAACAAAACTACCATTTGGCAGCCTCTAAGTTGCCCTACAAGGCAATGCTAGAGGTGAGAGAAATTATATTCTCACCACCTAAGGAAAAACCTTACACCAGACTGAGAGATGAGCTCATTAGGAGAACGTTGATGTCACAACAAAAAAAATCTCAGTTTCTCCATGAGGAGACAGCACTTCCTTACAGTTTCTACATAGACTCCAACAACTAGCAGGAGAGAACCATGAAGACAGACTAATCTGCTATATTTTCCTGGAATGTCTCTCAGCAGAATATCATAATATCCTGCCTGCTGTAGGTCCGAAATCACCCACTGAAAAATTGGCCAACATAGCCAATAATATTGCAGACCTAACCTCGCATAGTACTGCTTCAGTTTCAAACATGTGAACTTTTGAGTTGGCTGACTGAATGGACAAAGTCTTAGAAGGATTAAGGAGATAGGAAGTCTGAATGGCCCAGGTAGAAGGGTGTTTGGACAAAAGGAGTACATCAGAGTAGAGGTCGAGCTAGGAGTTGTAGCAAGGCTCCCTTGTGTCATTTACACAAGAAGTTAGGGGAATAAGGCAGATCACTGAAGTCCACCCAGTTCTTTTAATGAGAAGCAGGGAAAAGCCTAAGCCAGCAACCGGAGGTGACATGGTGTGTTGGCAATAGTAAAATTAGTTGCCTATTATTTGAGCTTGACCATACTACTGGTATACATTTCCTAGTAGACAGTGGTGCACAAATATCCATTATCTCAGCTACAAGGGTGCCTTACCCTTGACTTAGGTTTGAAACAAGTTTTTACCGATATCTTCATGATTGCAGACATGGAGAAAGCCATACTGGGTGCAGATTTTTTCCACAAATATGGTCTTCTCATGGATATTAACAAGTGTTGTCTGACGGACCCTTTGATGAACATTAAGTTGTCTGGTTCGGTGTGTAAAGGATTTCCCTCATCCCCTTCCATGGCTAACATGCAAGAGAATCCGACATTTTGCAAGCTTTTAAAAAAATTTGCAAATATTACCAAACCATCCTTTCCCATGGAAACTCTGCCTCACACTATAACTCACCATATAATCACCACCAGTCCTCCTGTTCATAACCAACCCTGTTGACTTGTTCCAGAAAAATTAAGCATTGCTAAAGCCAAATTTACACAAATGATGGAAATGGTCATTATCCATCCATCTAAAACAACTGGGCATCCTCTTTACACATGGTACCTAAAAGTGGTGGCACGTGGCGTGATTGTGGTGAGTATAGAGCACTTAACTCTCCCACTACACCTGACCATTACCCCATTCCCCGTATTCATGATGTAACAGCAGTAATTCAAGATAAGATCGTTTTTACAAAATTAGTCCTTATCAGTGCCTACCATCAAATTCCTGTAGGGCCTCGATATATTCCTAAGACTGTGATAACAACAACATTTGAGTTGTTTGAATTTCTATGCATGTCTTTTGGCTTAAGAAACACGGCACAGTCATTCCAAAGATTTATTGATCACATATTACAAGCATTACAATTTGTCTGTGCCTATGTGGATGATGTCTTGATAGCTAGTTCCTCGAAAGAGGAACATATTAAGCATGTGCAAATCATTTTTGAGTGTTTTGAAAAATTTGGAGTTTTTATCAATTCAGTTAAATGTGAATTAAAGAAATCAGAAATAAATTTCTTAGGACACTATATAAACTCTGCTGGGATTTCTCCGTTCCTTTCTAAGGTAGAAGCTATTGAAAATTTCCCAGTGCCAGACACAATGAGGAAGCTGAGACAGTTTTTAGGCATGATAAATTTTTACAGAAGGTTCCTGTCTAAGTATGCAGGGGTAGTAAAACCTTTGGCAGACATGTTGACTGATGTCAAAAATTGTGAAATAGTTTGATCTGACCTTACCTTAAAAGCATTTAGAAAAATTATAAAGATATTGTCCCAGGCAGTAAAATTGGTGCATGTTGTTCAGGGTAACCAGCAGTGTTTGGTGTTGGATGCATCTTCTATAGGTGTAGGTGCAGTTCTGCAGCAGAAAATGAGTGATCAATGGAGACTGATTTCATTCTTTTCCAAGAAACTGATGCCAATAGAGACCAGGTACAGCACATTTGGATGAGAGCTGCTCGCTGTGTATTCGGTTGTTTGCTACTTTCAACATTTGTTGGAAGGGTGGACTTTCTATATACTTACAGACCACAAGTTCTTAGGGCTTTTCAGTCAGGTTCAGACAGGTACTCACCCTGTCAGACAAGGCATTTGGACTATCTGTTGCAATTCACTTCAGATATCTGTTTTATAAAAGGATGTGAAAATTTACCTGCAAACACCATGTCTCGTGGAATAAATGCTCTCCTGCTGGACCAACGATTTGTGGAGGAACAAACAAAGGACCAGCAATTACAACAGCTTCTGCAGGACAACACTATATCACCAAAGTTGTCTAAGACACATGTGCCGAGTATGGACCTGGAGATCATGTGTGATACCAGCACAGGACGATTATGCCTTTTTGTGCCAGAAACTTTACGGAAGATGTTTTCCTTCATGCATGACTTATCACATCCTTGTGCTAATGTGTCAATACAACTCGTGTCGGATAGATTTGTGAGGCCATGGATGAAAGCCGAGATCCAACAGTGGGTTAAAGCATGTGTGCTGTGTCAAAAGGCCAAAGTGGGAAGATACACCCGCTCTCCTTTTGAATCTTTTCCATCACCTGAAGAATGGTTTGCCCACATGCATGTGGACATCACTGGACCACTGCTCTTCTCTTATGTGAGGATCAATCATATCTACTGACTTATGTTGATCAGATCTCTCGCTGGTGTGAAGTTTTTCCAATGGCAGATATCACTGCATACACCACAGCAAAGACTTTTGTTGCTGGATGAATATCTCATTTTGGGGTCCCAGCTGTAATTACCATAGGTAAAAGGCACAGGTAGAGAGAAACAGATATCATAGTTTTGTTTTGCCTAGAAATGTGACACCAGTGTCGGACTCTGACAGATATCTTCATTTTGTTTACAAGCTATTTCAGCCATGTTGTTAAACTTCAACCCTAAGCTAATACCACTTTTCGACAATAATGATTCTGACCTATCCGTGCAAGAATGGATTGAGAAGGCAGAGTTAATTAGTCAACTCAGTGGTGTAAAGTGCATAAAATGCATAGTTCCGATGCGCCTCTCTGGGGGCGCATATGCAGTCTATCAACAATTAAGCAAAGACAAGAGAAGGGACTTCGCTTGTATTAAAAGTGCCTTATACACAGTATTTGCCTTAGACTCAGTCTCTGCTTGGAAGAAGTTCATGGTGTGCAAGTTACATCCAGAAGAAACTGTTGATATATATCTGGCTGAACTACGGAGACTCTCAGTCCTGTTTGGAGGAATGTTGGAAAAAGGCTTAATATGTGCATTTATTGCGGGGATGTGTAAGAGGGTTGAGGAATTATTCCGAGCCTCATCCCAGATGGACAACATGGACATTTTGGAAGTACTAGCATGAGCATGAGCAATTCTGAAGATGGGCCCCATGACAGTGGAACAAGCAGCGGCTGCATGACCATTGCAGTGTCAGAAAAAGGAGACTGACTCACTGACAACCTGCTATAAATGTGATGGGCCCAATCACCTGGCCTGAGACTGCCTTCTTTGGCATAAACCCATACAGAAAGTGGAGACCACACCTAAAATATCAGTCCTGTGCAACAGATGCAAAAAGCAAGGACACATAGCCTGGAAATGTCAGTGCCAGTTTTTTCTCCAAATCCCCAGTAAACAGAGCACTACCCATGGTGAGCATGTGTATTAATGGGAAGAAGCACGCAACACTCGTGAAAACTAGCTGCACACAAACTCAGGGGCGCAAGTTGTGCTGTCAGACATGGGAAAGAAAAGAGGTTCATGTGTTACCTGTTGCTGGGAGTTTGTTGATATGTTGTGTAGAGAGCGTGTTCTGAATCGGTAGTGGCAATGGGCCCCCAGTCACTGTACAAACTCTGGTTGTAGATTGGGAGCTGCTTGGATAAGACCTGCTGCTTGGGCTGGATGCGATCACAAAACTGGGTGGAATGGCCATGTTTGGCACTGGTGAAGTGAGATTTCCTCAGCATAAAACACCGATCTGTGCTGCCATCACCCTTGACAAGCCCAACTTTCACGCCGAATATGATGAGGGCAAGCATATATGGACCGCAAAATGGAAATGGTCTGGCAACCAGCCGGCAGTATCTCTGAAAAACAGGCTCTCAGAATATCCCACCCCTAAGCAACTTCAAGGTGAATATGAGCAGGAGTTGCAGGCTTGGATTCAGAATGGCTGGCTGATTCCATATCCAGGGGACGAATTTGGACCTCTTAAATGGCGACTGTGCAGGAGAACAAACAAAATGTTCTTCTCGTCATGGATTATTGTGAACTTAATGAGCATGTTGATGTGTATACGGTTTGTGCAGACGTTTGTGCGCACAAATTGAGGGAGTGGCAGTGACAGGAGTTGGATGTCGCGGTGTTAGACCTGTGCCAAGCCTACTTACAAATACATATTGAAAGATCACTGTGGCCGTTTCAGACTGTGGAAATCAAGAGGACCAGATACTGCCTTACCCGACTGGGATTTGGTCTCAATGTGGCTCTTAACATTATGACGGCAATCATGAATGTGGTCAGAGTGCAGGATGAGAACATTCAAAAGGCAACATCAACCTAGAGTGATGACATCTTCATCAATGAATGTATTGTGTCTTCTGATGCAGTCAAAAAACATTTAGAACATTTTGGGTTGACATGCAAGGAGCCAGGGCCTCTCCAAAATGAGGAAAAAGTGCTAGGACTATATGTTGGTGGCAATGAAGAGAGACTTCGTTGGAGGAGGGTCCACCTATCATCACCTGTCGGAGCACCTTTTTTTGTGCATGGAAAACTAGTGGGCTACTTTCTTGTACATGGCTGTCTCAGAGTGGTGGTGGTGGCTATAAAATGACATGCAACCTCTGTGTTGTCAGGATGGGATGATGGAATGTGAGATGCTACCCTAAGAAGCATGCTGACCGAAACTGTGGCTAGAGTGACTCAGGATGATCCAGTGCAAGGAGATTGGTATGTTGACAGGAATGAATTCACTGTTTGGGTGGATGCCAGCTTCCTTACCATGGGAGTTGCTCTTGAGGCTAATGGTACCATCATGGAAGATGCTTGTTGGCTTCAACCGGAAAATGATGCAAGTGAACTTGATGCCACTTTAAAGGGAGTTAATCTGGCACTTCAGTGGCAAACCAGGGTGTTTCACGTTGTCACAGACTCAGTGCATATGCAGCATCAATGGATAACTGAAGCACTGACCAGAAAGGCTCGACTGACCATCAAGGCATGAAGTAAAATGCTGATACGGAGGCGACAAGCCATGTTTGTCGAAACCATCACGGAATACAACTTGGTTGCAGACATAGCACTGATTAGATCAGCAATGAATAAAGCAGATGTGGGCTTACATGTTTTGTGGTTTGGAGGCTTATTGCATGGCAGGACTCATGCAGCATTATTTGCCAACTATCATCAATCTTTTTCGAACGAGGTGCAGCAGAGGAGATATTAGCCGACAATGACCCTGCCTTCTGTAGCCAACAGATCAAACAGTTCTTGCAGGAATGGAGGGTCTAGCTGTGGCTGCAATGTGCATACGTATCATCGGGCAATGACATCACAGAGAGAAGTCATTGCAGCATTAAGAAAATTGCAGCCAGGAAATAGTGCACCATTTCAAAAGCCATGTATTGGTATAATATCATGCCCAAGGATGATGATGCGTCTCCAACAACTGCACCTGCACTTGCAAATGCCATTTACAGATACCGAGTTTAAGAAAAGGGGATCTATGCTCTGACAACAAGAAAAAGCGCAGACGATAGACTGTGGGTGATATCATCTGGATAAAATCTCTGAGCTGTCGGTGTACCACTAAATGAGTAACTGGTGTGGTCAGTGATCACTCAGTCAAGATCAATGGAGTTCTGCACCATATAAAAGACCTATGTCCTTTTCAGGGGCTGATCCCGCCATCCAAAAGTGAAACCGACAGCGAAAATCAGTCAACGGCGGGTTGAATACCAATTACACTAGGGCCTACTCCACTGGACAATACTCCAGATACCCCTAGGCCGGAGGTGGATGACTCCTCAACAGATCCAAGTTTGTCTGAGGATCACATTCCTATTGTCCTGCTCATGAGGAGAATGCAGCCGAAGAGGCGCACCCGAAATTGCACGGTGTGCAACAGAGTCAATCAGCAGGCAGAGAATGAAATACCAGCTGTGTTGGGACCTGCCCTGTTGGACAACACTTTGAACACCACCAGACTGAATGCAGATGACCCCTCAACAGATGAAAAAGTTCATCAGAGAATAACACTTATGCTGCTCCACTCAGGAGGAGCAATCGGCAGAAGAGGCCTGCTCAGAGTTGCACGGTATACTATCGAAACAAGGGGGTGCAAGATGAGTGTTGAAGCTTTCCCCCTCGACACAAAAGAGTGTGCACCTATGCTGCACTCCCACTGCACAAAACATGCCAATTCCATACTTACAAATGTCGTCACCAAGCGAGCCCAACTGAGAGTTGTGATCCGATGATCAAGGAGGCGTGTGTTCATCTGGGTTCAAAGGCGCTAAGTTTCACAAAGGGGGGCGGATCACAAACCATCGTGTCTAAAATATATGGGTAATTTGACACACTTCTCATGCAAATGTCCAGTCAGGAAAAGATAAAACATGAGAGGCAACTATCGGGAGGCAGTGTGATCTTGGCGAATTACGAAACTGCTACGTGCAAGTCAACAACAACATGGAGGAGAAGAAGAAGGAGAAGAAGTAAAGAGACAGGCAGAGAAAAACAGGTATCTTCATTTTGTTTGGCCCAGAAATGTGACACCTGTGTTGGACTGACGTACTCAGATATCTTTGTTTTGTTTACAAGTTTGAGTCCGACCTGTTCAACCAGTTAATGAAGTTATTAGGGAGTCAAAGTACCAAAACGCACTGCCTATCATCCAGAAGCAAATGGACTAGTAGAGTGACTTCATCATTCACTCAAGTCAGCTCTGACGGCGAGGATGAATCAGTCAAATTGGCTGGAACATCTACCTTTAGTTCTTCTGGGACTCCTCACGACAGTGAAAGATGACTTAAAATGCTCCTCTGCTCATATGGTTTATGGTACTATACTCAGGCTCCCCAGAGAGTTTTTTTTCTGCAACCTCCACAAAAACTTTTGGACATGACTTCATTTGTGGATCGGCTTACACTAAGGATGGCAAACTTGGCATACAATTTGCCCACACAATGTCAAAGGCCCACATTTTACAGACCTCCACACACGTTTTTATGCAGGATTTAGCCAAGACTCACACACAGCAGCCTTCATATAGAAGACCTTTTAAGGTCCTGAAGACACATTCATAATTTTTTGAAGGGGAAATAAAAAAAATTCCACAGAATATTGCCGTGGACAGGTTGAAACCTACTTCTTTGGATGCTACATGGCTTGGCATGGACACTTCAGGGACTCCTCCATCACCACCAGCACCACACATTATAAAAGAGACTGTGACTAGGTCTGGCTGTCATGTTAGATGGCCGAAACATTTGTTGAGTTAAACACATTATTGCTGAGTTAAATGTATCTTTTTTTTTTCAGGCCTGAACTTTAAATAGTACTCTTGTGCAGAAATTCACCTTTCCTCCTTTTAGAAAAAAAATTTTTTTTTCACATGTAGTGAAGAAACTTTGTATCTGCATGTAGTCCCATTCATATATTTGTTTTATTTTCTGGTGACTTTTCACTATTAATATATCCCTAGCATTACATCCTTGGCAATAGCCTTGTGCAGGTCATGGACCTGTCCTGGAAGTGAGTACTTGTTAGGAACAAAACGTAATCATCTCCCTTTCTTGTTATTCATGGGCAGAGCTTCTGTTGCTCATGTGACAGTTTAAGAAGCAAGTTCTACCACTTTTTGATTGAGATTTCCAAGGAATAGGACGTTTACTTCAGCCTCTGCTATATGAGAAGCACATGCATACAAATCACCTTATGAGAACCTGCACTACACCAGACCTACGTAAGTGTAACTTCTGCTATTCATCACCTTGTTCTTGGAGTAATTATTGTGCTTTTATTCAGTATGGTTTGGGACAATTATTATTGTGTACCATATATGTAAATATTAAATGTTTGCAGTTTAACTTTTTGTGTCATGTAGTCTTTCCTTGCCAAACTATTCAGTGTTAGACTATTAACAATATAGTCTAATGCATTATGGGAAAGTGTGGTTGGTAGTTCAGGCTACGATCACACACCACATTAAATTCTTTTACCAGCCACTCCAGTTTCATGGGCTAATAATAAACGAATAAGTCTATCTATTGTCAATCTATCAATCACTATCTAGTCCCTTAAGAAAAGGAAAGTGAGCTGTAAAGAAGATAAATGATATCATCTAAAATCATAGTGTCTGAGTAGACATAGTGTATAATTTTTTTTTACTTTAGAGTAATTGGTAATCTGATTCTGAAAGGCATATGATTAAAATGTTGCATATTTTGATAGGTGAAAATAGCTAATAACTGAGAATTAAACAATTCTTAAAAAGTTTTCTTCAGTTGTTTAGTGATCAATTTAACAAATACCTTACATTATCACAAAAATGCAAGATGAAGAGAACAAGAATAGAAGATATAAAAAGGAGAGCTTTTGAGAGATAACAGTGTAGTTTCAGATGATGTTTTTGCATCCAGCTATTTTACACATCAACTTCAGTTATTGTACAAAATTCTATTTTTCATCACAAGTGGTGATTCAATGCAAAAATGAATCGATTTCATATCATTGAACATGATTAATGCAGACATCCATATTCTCACAATTTTTGCCCTTCATTCAGTTCAAATGGAATCTGCTTATTGGGCTTTATTTTCATTTCAGTCACTCTAAAAGATTTAAAATTCTTCCAATCAATACACTGAAGTTTGCAATGACTTGTCTGACATTTTTGGATAATTTTCTACAATACACTTCAAATCTTCATGATTGGTGGTTTTGACTGACACAACTACTTCTTTTAAAACGGAAAACTTTAGTTGAAAGCAAATTCTTACTGTTCATACATGAATATATTTGTCTCTAAATGCAGAATTTATAATCACTAAAGCTTCAGTTCCATTTTGCTAAGCTTGAACTCTTATAAGAGGTGAAAATCATAAACTGAAAACCTTTTGATATTTGTCTTAAAATATACAGAAGCAACTAATGGTATGAAAGGATTTTTTAACTGAAGATTAATAGGTATTTAAAATGAAATCTTAATAAAAATTCTTTTTTTTCTTTTTCTTTGCTAATAATGATAAAGAATATTAAGTTTCTATTGGAAAACGATATATTCACCAAAACCTATCATGATCATACAGCTGGGGCTGTAGAATACACTGACTGCACCTCTGCAGAAGGGTAAAACCCCTCCCCCCAATGAGTGTCCTGTATATGATACCAAACAATCTGATGGTAAGGCTCCAGTAATGCTGGAGTTTTGAGAAATGTGGAGCACCTCTTCATTGTCATTGCTCCCAGGTCCACTCCAGCCTGGAGTGGTAGCACCTGATAGGGCCCTATCTATGGGTTAATAGAACTGAACTGCATACTTATGCTAAACTGAATTGTTTAAATTAGAACTGTTTGCATAAACTGAACAGCTTGAAATAGAAATGCTTTTGACAATTAAACTGTGTACTTATGCTAAATTGAATTGCTTAAAATGGAACTGTTTTTGACATTGAAACTGAACTTATGCTAAACTGAATTGTTTAATACAGAATTGTTTTGATATTTAACAGTGTGTAAACAAAATCTGTACTTATACTAAACTGAATTGGTTGAAATAGAATTGTTTGACTAAACTGAATAGCTTAAAATAGAAATTTTTTTGACAAATAAGCTGGGTATTCAAGCTGAACTGATTATTTCTATAAAAATGGATTTGGCATTAAATAACCTACATAGATTGATATGCCATAAAAATTAACAAATAACATAAAAATGTTTATAAACTAAAAAACAATCAAAGAATGGTTAATTTGAAATATAAAGTATATTAAAAAAATTGAAAGTGAAGCTGTATTTTCCAAGACAGAAATGAACAATGAATGAAGTTTTGTCAAAACAGTCTTTTTGGAATCCAACACATTCCAGTGAGTTTTCCATTAGTCAAAACACCTCTGAAACTCTTCTTTTGATTTGGTGAGAAGCTGCACTGTCATATTTCTTTTTATGTTCTCCAGATCCACAAATCTTATTTTTAGAGCTAGGGGTCAGATAAGTATAGAAAATGCTGCACTTTCACAATACTATGTATCCAGACTTATTGAAAATTGGCACAAACCTATCTAGACATCACTTTATTATAAGTTGGTCAGCTGTGCACATATCTTCATTTAGGTTTTAAATTTTAAAACTGAAAAAAACATATATATAGTAAAACTTTAGTCTTGATACTTTTTGTCACATCATGTTAATTCATTGTATGACATTACTTTCAAGGTCTTTTTTGCCTGAATCATTTTTTAACAATTTTTTTGTTGTAACTTTTAACTAATTTCCCAGTCTGTTTTAAGCTATTTCAGTCACATCCTATTCAGCTTTTTTACATAGTCACAATTGAGAACATTACCATGAAGATTCCTAGACTATATGCAGACAAGCTTAGGTGGAAAGTAAACCAAACATAAGATAAAGCCAAACCTCTTAATCCTATCACAAAAAGAGATAAAAAAAAGGCCATTAAAACCTTATAAAGTGATACTAGTATAATTGTATTACCAGCAAACAAAGACAATTGGACTACTCATCAAAATTGACATGCCTAATAAAGGATAGCAACTACTGTAAACTAAAGAAGGATCCAAGATAAAAAAAATGAAAGGAAGCTGTCACTAGAACAACAATGAATACAGATAGCTCAACCAACCCCACAGTAACCTAGCACACACACACACACACACACACACACACATATATATATAGAGAGAGCTTCCTCAAAATCCATAAAGAAAATCTTTTTCTAAGACCTATTCTCACTAGTTGTCAGCATGCTATCCATAAACCAGATTCATGATAGATAAAAAAGATTAACTTTCTTGGTTCTCAGCTCACTTTTTAGAAATAATTAAGGATAACGCTATTCACAAGTTACAGATGATGAGCTTTTGACATTGTGAGCTAGTTGGCTGAAGTACCAATAAATGATGCTGTTTCAGTAGTTCAAGGATGAATAGAATCTGACCTTATACTTGAGGAATGCACTAGCATAAACAACCTTATAGAAATGCTAACATTTTGTTTACAAATAACATACTTCCTGGGTACTAAATAGGAAGAAGATATGGCTATCAGATCCCTATTGTTCCCATTTGATGAAATAGCCTGTGAACTGAGGCATCCATCTGTCTGAGATACATAAATGACATCATAATCTGACCGCATCAGAAAGATGTGAAAATCCTAATGGACTATGTGAACTTTCTAAGACCCTCAATAGAGTTCA
Organism: Sepioteuthis lessoniana; assembly: GCA_963585895.1. NCBI lineage: Eukaryota > Metazoa > Mollusca > Cephalopoda > Myopsida > Loliginidae > Sepioteuthis > Sepioteuthis lessoniana. Next base: position 45,904 of record CAUZXS010000602.1, read on the forward strand.
CTATCAAGGGAAAAATTTGCCCTCCTGGACATACTAATAATTTGTACAGAAGGAAGATTTAAACCATCCACATACTGATGTTCACTGAACTATGATTTTAATTATCTATACAATATAAAGAAAGGGATCATCTGCAGTTTACAACATTAAGCAAAATTTGTATGTAGCAATCCAGACATATACCAACATGTGGACATGAAAGTAAGACTAACGGTAGCTCTCGACAAAAGAGGGTTCATTTGTGTCTGGCGTGCAGGGCAGTAATCTGATCCGAAGAAAGAAACACCGCCATTACGGTGAGTCGGTCTGTATGTGAAAGAAAAGAAAAATACTCAACGCTGAATAAAAACCGACCAATTCCTCCGGTGATGACTTGTTTTTTTTTTGCATCAGTTTCTCAGCGAGAAGCAGAAGCAGAGAAAAGGAGAAACAGGAAAAAAGGTGGAAGAGGAACAAAAGGAGAAGCACAGAGAGAGAGAAAAGGAGAGTGAGGAAGAGAAGGAGGAAAGTGGAGGAGGAACTCAAAGAGGGAAGTGGTGTAGCAAGAAACCCGCAAGCACTTTAGACTGAAATCTAAAGGTCCCTGGTTCAATCCCAGGTTCAACACTCAGAGAGATCATCCACCCCAAACCTACAAGCTATTTTGGCGTAGTGGGGGACAGGTTCGACCTGAAAATAATTCCCAAATTCGATGGCTCTACCCCAGTACTTGACTGGGTGGAAAAAGTGGAACTGCATTGTCTGGGGTAAAGAGCATTGAACATGTGATTCCTCTGTGTCTGTCCAGCGGGGCTTTCACTGTGTATCAACAGCTCAGTGTTGAGGAAAAACAGAATTAAGAGAGGATCAAGGCAGCACTATACAAAGCATTTGCTATCGACCCTGCCACTGCCTTGGAGCAATATGAGGCAAGAACATTACATCCAGGCGAAACTGTGGACGTGTATTTGGCCGAGCTGATGAAGTTGACGGTGTTGTTTGGTGGGCTGCCGAGCGGGCCTTGACATACAAATTTCTGGCGGGGCTCCCAACCGGAGCAAAGCAGCTCCTGCGAGCGAGCTCAAGCATAGCCTCGTTGTCCCTTAATGACCTGGTAGACCAGGCCAGGACCGCGATGAAGGATAATTCCAAACTGAGAGATCAGGTAATCGCTGCTGCACAATCCACACCGAGTGATGATAGACCGTCTCAGGGGCCTAGCCCACGTGGTGGGGTCGTGTGTTATAGGTGCGATGGCCAGGGTCACATTGCAAGGAACTGCAGGCGGCGACTGACAGCTGTTCGCTGCTACTGGTGTAATGAGACAGGACATATGGCCTGGGATTGTGCAGGAAACAGGGCCGGGGACAAGGTGCCAGCGTTGACCTTTCCCCAAAGCAGAAATTAGATGAGGCGCTTCCAATCATTCAGGTCTATGTCAATGAGTCATTGTGCTCAGCACTCCTCAATTCCGGTTGCTCCCGCACCATAGTGTTCGCAGACCTCTGTCGCACTTGGAAGGAGAAGGGTGTCAGGGTGACCACCATCAATGGAGAAACGCGGACATGTTGCGGGGTGGGCGTGGTAAATATCCGTACAAGAACTGGAAACTCGGCCAACGTCGAGGCGCTAGTAGCGCTCGAAAAACCACTGAGCTTTGACCTGCTTCTTGGCTATGATGCCATCAGAGCCCTAGGTGGTGTTCACATTATGCAGACGGGGGCAGTACAGTTTCAGGAGAAGACCCCAGTGTGCGCAGCGCTGAGGATCGACCAGCCAGACTTTAGTGTCAAATTTGACCAGCACCAGAAGGCTTGGACCGCCTCATGGAGGTGGTCAGGAAATCAGGAACCAACCAAACTGTGGAACAGAGTAGCCGAGTACCATGTGCCTGATCAAATAAGGCCTGCATACGAAGAGGAACTCCGTGAATGGATCAAGGATGGCTGGTTAATTCCTTACGCCTATGAGAAACTTGGACCTCCCAAAGATTTGATCCTGCTGATGGCGGTTGGTCAGCACAACAAAGCAAAAGTGAGGCCAGTGATGGACTACCGCGAACTAAACATGCATGTTGATGCATTCACGGCAGATGCTGACGTTTGTGCCAGCAAGCTACGAGAACAGCGCCAGCAGGGTTCCAATATGTCCCTGCTGGATCTAAGAAAAGCGTACCTGCAGGTCCAGGTCAGCGAGACGATGTGGCTGTTTCAGACGGTGGTGTTTGCCGGCAGAAGGTACTGCCTTACCAGTCTGAGCTTCGGGTTGAACGTGGTACCCTAAATAATGAAGATCATCGTCAATGCTGTGTTGTCACAGCAAGAAACAATAAAAGAGGGGACATCGGCGTACCTTGATGACATATACGTGAATGAAGATGTTGTGTTGTCATCACACGTAAGGTCCAAACTGGCCGAGTTTGGTCTGATTTGCAAGGACCCAGAATGTTTGGAGGATGGCGCCCGTGTCTTGGGCCTGAACGTTCAACAGGAGTGAGGGACCTTGAAGTGAGGGCGTGGAACTGCAATTCCTGAAGTACCCGATGTCTTCATGAGACAAGCTGTCTTCTCCCTGTGTGGAAAACATGTGGGGCACCTACCAGTGTGTGGATGGACTCGTGCGGCAACAGGCACCATAAAAAGGAGGACAAGCACAGTCACCAAAGGCTGGGACGATGAAACAATGGATGATCTGTTGGTTTGCATGGTGAAGGATACCATCGCAAGGGTAAAGCAGGATGACCCCGCAAAAGGAGACTGGTGCGTGCAGGGAGACAAACTGAACATGTGGGTGGATGCGAGCTCTCTGGCGATTGGTGTGCTGTTGGAGAAGAATGGAGCTGCGATTGAAAATGCCTGCTGGTTGCGACGGACGAATGACGCTGCTCACATCAACCTGGCAGAGCTCGATGTGGTGATGAAAGGCATCAACCTGGCACTCCAGTGGAAAGTCAGGAAATTACGCATACACACTGATTCGCTATGCGTGTACGACTGGATATCGGACACACTGACAGGCAAGGCTAGGGTGCGCACCTGTTATATACTCATCTACCGCATCACAACAACAAAATAATTAAGACGCAATGAATAACAGACGCACGCAGTGATAAAGACGCAGTAATAAACGACGCACACAGAAAGACACAGGAAGACTTCTTTATAAAATATTTTACCTCTCACTTTATTTGTAAGGTTTCAAAAAGGGTTACTCAAAGTTTGCGTGTGAGAGGGAGCTGGAGACCGAACATAACTGAAATATCTTGACCCTAAAGTTATGGCCGTCAGTGTTGTGTCTTTCTCGTTCTCCATGGCTGCTCAACCAGAGCCCTGGAATCCACTGTCCTGGGTGCTGGCTTTCCCTACTACATCTCGTCTATCTCCTCTCCAACTTTACTGCTTGCCCTCCTTCTCGCCTATCTGCCTTCTGTTCAATTCGTCAGCCTTATATTACCTTCAAACTCCCATACGGTGATATGGACACGCCTCCGCAACTTCTTCCAATATCTAGTGACCGGGATGTGTCACTTCCGCTACCTTTGGAATGGCCTGTGTGATCGTCATCGAGCGGAAATAACTGTCATGCAGTTCAGAGGTCACTCTCTTCCGGTGCGTCAGTCTATGAGAGAATAATGGCATTTTTTTTACCTCGTCCCATTTCATCAGCCAATTTCCGCCCACACGATTTCCTCTCAAAACTGCCATTAGAATGTGTCACTTCCTTCCGGTGCATCACCCTGAATGGCATTTTTGGCCGGGTCAAAAGGTCAAAACATAACACACCAAGGCGGCCAGCGAGATGCTGATCAGATGGAGGTTGGAGACCATAAGAAAGCTGGTAACAGAGTACAATCTGTCTGTGGATGCGGTACTTGTCAAACTGCAACCTCGCTGATAGGCTCACTCGGGTGCCACAGAGATGGTATGACGCCATGAAGAAAGAAGTTGGGCCAGTACCGTTACTATGTGCTGCCTCTGTTGAGACGGCGGACAAAATCAGGGAAATACACCACAACAGTAGGCACCCTGGAGTGAGATGGACATGCTATTTTGTGCAATTGTCCAATCCGTCAGTGTCAAAAAGTGCAATGAGAGCGGTGGTCAAGGAATGCCAAACATGCCAGTGAATCGACCCTGCCCCAGCTAGATGGCGGAAGGGTCGGCTGGGAACAGACATGACTTGGAGCCAACTGGGTATGGACATAACACATTATGGCAGCCAGCACTTCCTCACACTAATAGATTGTGAACCGACGAAGTTCGTGATCTGGCGTCCGTTAGTAAAACAGGATTCCTTCAGTGTCATCAGTGAATTGGAGTCCATATATTATGAAAGAGGACCGCCTGAAGAGATCCTCATGGACAACGACACTGCCTTCTGCAGCATGGAGTTCAGGCATTTTGTAGACGAGTGGGGGATCAGGTTCAGACACCGATGTGCATATGTGCTGAGTGGTAACGGCATAGCAGAGCGGTGCCACCAAAGCGTAAAGAGGATTGCGGCCAAAAAGGTGTGCACGATCACGGAAGCGGTCTATAGATATAATGCAACACCAAAGGATGCTGTGACTGCTGCGAGCGCACCTGCCAATGCAATCCATCGCTACCGAGTGCGCATCAAGGGCATTGACGCGCGTCTGCCTGATCGGCAGGGAACAAGAGGGCCGTATGAGTTAGGGGACACCGTCTGGGTGAAGCCTCCCAATAGCCGGTGCACCACCAGTTTTCGAAGGGGATGAATCACCGGCATCGTCAGTGAGAAGGCTGTGCTGGTCGATGGTACTCCACGCCATATGAGGGACGTCCGGCCCGCCCTAAATACGAATCCGTTGGCGAATAGCGGCAGTAGTGAATCATCCAACGATGAACTGTGGATCCGACTTATGCCCTGCCAGCCTGATGGTGTAAAGTCATTGTATCTGAGGTAATGGATACTTGCTAGGTATGGACTATTACCAAGATGAATCGATAAGATGGATGATGATTAAAGACAGAGCGAAAACGAACATCTGCTGCTATGCCTGGTATATTCCTTTATTGACCAAATCCCCCGGATGTGGTAGGGGCTGTAACCCCTGTGGCATCAGAGGTTATTTCCCTTTTGTTAGTTAGGATATTACAATGCTCTCTTTTTTTTTCTTTTTTTTTTTAAATAATGATAACAACAATGACAGTGGTAATTTACTAAGCTTTTTGCTTAGATGTGGCACAAGGCCATATGAAAGGGGCACCCAATGAGACTCGAACTCACTCGTGTAGGTTTGCTAGTCGAGCTTGCTAACCATTACACCACCAGAGGCGCCTAACAACAATGACAGTGGTAGTAATGATTATCTGGTGAGGGAGTTCATTCAGTCTGTGAAGTGATTGGGATGCTTGAACAGATGGCTCGGACTCTATGTCAGAGGAGATGTCTGTTAACCTGAATGAGAGAAAAGAAAATGATGATGGTTCAGACTATTGTGTACGGTTATGTTTATTATTATTTTTTTTTTTTTTTGTTAGTGGTCAAATCTTTTGGGTGGCCGTTTTGTTTTGCTTGAACGCCTGAGGTTTAGAGTTGTGTGCTGTGTTTGGTTGTCTTTGTATTCTGGTGGTGTTGTCGTATGTGTGTAGCTTTCATCTTCAGATGAGGGGTAATCCAGTAGGTTATGTGCAGGGTTTGTCGTTGGCTTACGGATTTTTTTGAAGAAGCTGGAATTTCTTGTAGTTTGGCTACCTTTGTGTGTGGCGGTGATCATGGACCCTTTTTTCTTTATAATAGTCATTGGGTTAGGCTGGTAAGGGGTAAGAGCCTTTGAGGTGTTGTCGCTTTTTACAATGACTGTATCACCCACCCTGAGATCATTGGGTTTCATGTACGCTTTTCTATCAGCGTATTGCTTTATTTTTCTCTTGGCTTCGGTGTCATGCTCCCTAATGCTGGGGTCTTCAGCAATGGGTGTGATCAGGTGTAGCAGGCAGTTTTTTATGGTCCGGCCAAATAGGATTGTGGCTGGGGGCGCGCCGGTGGTGCAATGTGGTGTCGTCCGGTAGTCCAGCAGGAATTTGAATAATTCCTGCTTCCAGCTTCAACCTTTATTTAAGGCAGCTTTAATAGACTTTTTTACAGTGCGCATGAAGCGTTCTGTTTCCCCGTTGGCCTGGGGCCATAGGGGTGTTATTCTCCTGTGTCTGAATCCAGTGATGGAGGCATAGGTTTTGAATTCGTGGCTGTTGAATGGTGGGCCATTGTCCGTTTTGAAGGAGACTGGCACACCAAATTCGGCGAATATCTTGTCTAGGCGGGGTATGACTGATGTTGTTGAGGTGGAGTCCAGGATGTTGACAACAACATAGCGTGAGTATTCGTCTGCGACAACGAGAAGGTACTTTTCATTTTGGAGGTGTCCAAAGTCAGCACTGACTTCTGCCCATGGGGCTGCTGGTAGTGGGGACATTTGCAGTGGCTCTCTTGTTGGTTTATGGGTACTGATCTGACAGGTGTGGCAGTTCTTGATGTTTTCTTCCACTAGAGGCTGCATGTTTTTGAACTAGACCTTTTCTCGGAGGAGAGCCATGGTTTTCACAATGCCTTGGTGTCCAGCATGTGCTATTTTGACAGCTCTGTTTTGTACTGCTTCAGGCAGTACTATTCGGTGCCCTTTGAGGATGATGCTATCCTTGTGTGCAAGTGATAGTTTGGCACGATTGGCGTGCAGAGTGTGGAATGTTGCTTTGTTTATGCCATCCTCGACACCATGCCATTTGTTGGTAAGGATGGCTTGGATGACGGTGGTGAGTGTCTTGTCTTTTGCCGTTTCCGTTGCAACTTCATCAATTGTCATTGCTTTGGAGGTTGAGGTTGAGAGGATGTAGTTTATATATTCCTCTGCTATTTTTTGTTCTCTGTCGCTTGGTGGTAGGTGCTTTGGATGGTGGCTGAGATAGTCAGCTGGGTTGTCATGGCCTGGTCTGTATATGATGGTCATGTCGTATGGTTACGTTCTCAAAACCCAGCGTTCAATGCGTGCTGATAGTTAAGAGCGGGTGTTGTCAAAAATGGATGTTAGGGGTTTGTGGTCTGTAAAGACAGTGAATGGAGCTCCAAAGATATATATGTGAAAGTGTTCACACGCCCATGTGATGGCGAGTGCTTCACGTTCTGTTTGGGAGTATCTCTGTTCAACTGCGGATAGAGCACGACTTGCAAATTGTACTATCCGTCCATTTTGTGACTGCACGGCAGAAATGCCTACTGGACTGGGATCCAGTATTTCAGTGTGTTTGTTCGGGTGAAAGTAGGCAAGTGAGCATGCTCTGCTCAGTGTCTCCTTAATGTTTTTTAGACATTCAGTGTGGCGTTCAGTCCAGGACCACTGTGTGTTTTTTTTTGTTAGTTGACGTAGTTCATGGGTGAGGGTTGCATAGTTTGGAATGAATTCTGCCCCACAGAAGTTAGTCATCCCCAACAAGCTTCTGACTTCTGATGCGTTTTTAGGGTCGGGTAATCCAAGGATTGCTTTTATTTTGAGGTCGCTTGGGTTGATGCCTTCATTATCGAAGGTGTGTCCAAGGAATTCCAGTGAACTCTTGTTGTACTCACATTTGCAGCTATTTAGGGTGCGTCCTTTTTCGCGAAGTCGTCTGAATATCGCGTGGAGGTTTTGGTCGTGGTCTTGCTGATCTGATCCGAAGCAAAGGATATTGTCACTGATGTTGATGGCTCCCTTGATCCCTGTAAGTGCATGACTAATTTCTTCCTGGAATATCTCACTTGCGGAGTTGACACCAAAAAAAAGTCTTTGTTGCAAAGGTGGTTATATATCGGGATTCTTCAGCTAGTTCCAATTGGTTGTAGCCTTGGTTAAGATCCAATTTGCTGAAAACATTAGCTCCTGATAGAATAGTTTTCAGTTCATTGAGTGTGGGGGTTGGGTGTCGTTTCCTTTTGATAGCTTTGTTTGCCGCCCTCATGTCGATGCAAATCCTGATTTTATTTTGACCCTTTTTGGGTACTATAACAATAGGAGATACGCATGGGGTTGGTCCGTCTGCCTTTTCAATCACTCCCAGTTTCTCATCTTTGGCTATTAACTCTTCTATATCCTTCCTTACATGAAAGGGACCCTGTGGTATCTCTGAGCGATGGGTGGTATGTTTTCATCTATGTGTAGGTGAACTTTTTTTTCTTTGAGTTTACCCAGACCATTGAATAGGTCTGCGTAGTCCGTTAGAAGTTTAAGAGGTCTGTGCATCAGAGTTACTGATGTGGTTGACTGAATGAGTGTTTGCTGACAGTAGTTTGAGCCTTTTACATGTTTCCCAGCCAATAATGGGTTTTTTTGGGTTCTTTATAACATGTATGTCCGCTTGGCAGGAGATGCCTCTAAACTTTAGAAGTGTGCTGAATGGACCTAGGAGCGGGGTGGCTTCCTTAACACCGAATCCAGATATTACGGTTTTTGTGGGTCGGAGGACAGGCATTGGTCTTAGGGATTTGTAATCTGCCTCAGATAAAATGTTTATGGTGGCGCCAGAGTCAGCTAACACATTGAACATTTGATGGCCATCACCAAAAGATAAGTCAAAGTAAGGAAGGTTTTTCACTTTACCTGTATGGAATACATATTCCGTGTCACTGCCGCTGTTTGAGTCTCGTTGATGGTCCTCAATGTAATTTACCGGTCGTTGACTGGTTTGAGCTTGTGGGCGTGGGGGCAGTTTGTTCTTCGCCGTCTGTCCTCGTCATTTAGTTTTCTGAAACAGACAGAGGCGAAATGTCCCCATCTCCGGCAATAGGCACGCTGGTTCTGGAATGCAGGGCAGGATGTCGGTCCCTGTTCATGTGGGTATTTCCCATTGCAATTTCTGCACCGGTTTTGCTGGGGGCATTTGCGTGGCCATTGTTGTTCATGCGTGACTTTGTTGGCTACTGCATTAATAGGTGTGGTAGGTTTTGTAGTAGAGTTGGCGTCTTCTAAGCGCATCTGTTCCATTTGTTTGGATATGGTTTCTGTCATTTTGGCATAGTTTATTAGATCGCCTAGGAGCATGTTTGGGTTCATCAGTCCCTTTTGGCGAATTTTTTTTGATAAACAGCCCGTTATTAGCTGGGATTTTATTTCTGCATTTCTGTCTGTGAAACGGCACATAGCTGCTGCCTCTTTTAATTCCCGATGAAAGTCCTCTATGTTTGGGGTGTTTTTTTTTTTTTTCAGAATATAAATCTGTTATACTCAGTGTTGTTTTCTGGGTTGAAGTGGTTTTGCACAGCCAGGACGAGCTTATCGAAGTGTGTTTCGTTTTTTTTCTGGTGTGGTTTGTTCAGACGGTAGTTCGTCAATAATATCATTTACTTCTTCACCAACAAAAGTTAAAAGTATAGCTTTTTTCCGTTTATCGTCTTCTATGTTGTATGCAATGAAGTAATTTCTCAGTCTGTTGACATATTTTGTCCATTTTGCTGCTTTGTTTTTTGATTCGTGGTCAAAGTCTGGGTAATGTGGTAAAGCGGCCATGTTAGTTTTTTTTCGGCACATGGGCAGGTTTGTTTTTTTCTTTTGTTGTTATTGGTGAGTAAACGACTCTTTCTTCGTCACCAATGTAAAGTCTTTATATCTGAGGTAATGGAGACTTGCTAGGTATGGACTATTACCAAGATGAATCGATAAGATGGATGATGATTAAAGACAGAGGGAAAACGAACATCTGCTGCTATGTCTGGTATATTCCTTTATTGACCAAATTCCCCGGATGTGGTAGGGGCTGTAACCCCTGTGGCATCAGAGGTTATTTCCCTTTTGTTAGTTAGGATATTACAGATGGTCCGACTGCAAACCCCGACGCTGATGCCGATAGTTCTGATGCCACTTCTGAGAGCTCAGATGAAGAAGTCCAGACAATCCCCCTTCGTAGGAGTGCCTGCAACAAACGACCACGTCCGCCATGCCACATGTGTGATCTTGAGACCAGGGGGTAGTGTGGACATGAAAGTAAGATTAACAGTAGCTCTCGACAAAAGAGGGTTTGTTTATGTCTGGCGTGCAGGGCAGTAATCTGATCCGAAGGAAGAAACACCGCCATTAGCCCATTCTAAAAGAAAAAAGAGAGGGGGGCCCCCAAGTGGAATTTTTATAGGCTGAGGAAATGGATTATGGGTAGAGTGGCGTGAATAAAAACCGACCAATTCCTCCGGTGTCAGTTTCTCGGCGAGAAGTAGAAGCAGAGAAAATGAGAAACAGGAAAAAAGGTGGAAGAGGAACAAAAGGAGAAGCACAGAGAGACAGAGAGAGAGAGAGAGAGAGAAAAGGGGAGTGAGGAAGAGAAGGAGGAAAGTGGAGGAGGAACGCAAAGAGAGAAGTAGTGTAGCAAGAAACCCGCAAGCACTTTAGACTGAAATCTAAAGGTCTCTGGTTCAATCCCGGGTTCAACACTCAGGGAGATCATCCACCCCAAACCTACACAACATGAAAAGGTCATCATAAAAGATACCCTTTAACAACCCTGTAAACATGATAATACCAATAAAAACCACCATTAGATGCCCAGGTTTAGAAAACAACAAAAAACAGGATACATCCTTTCAACTAGACCTCAGAGGTATGCCAGAGAACATTCAGTCAGTACATCAGGGCAGTCTTCAAACAAGGAAAAGATTGTGATAAAATGAAATAATAAAAAGGAAATTAGTTCAAACTAACCTACATAAGTTATGTATTATTTGGAAGCAATCATTTGCTATGATATTTGAATTCAAGCCTAAATGCAACTGCATTGCTTTACTAAAAATAATCCAAATCTACATGTCACTGAAATTCAGATTATTTGCAATCAATAAAGATCAACTGAATTGACACAGTTTAATAAATATATCTCAGCTTTCTTCTACATAGTGAAATCTGAATTTTAGGATTATTCATTGTCTATAACTTGTCACTTTCTAAAACGTGAAATATGAGAATAAATGAGATTCAGTAATTGTTCATTTGTTCAGTAAATATGAAATAATTAAGATAGAATTCTCAATTTGAAAAAGAAAAAACTGAAATGATACACACAAGGAAATCAAAAAGATTAAAAATGAAAATTAATTAAAAATGAAAGTTAATTTGATTTCATAAACTTTATACAACTTGAAAAAAAAGAAGAATTTGAGAAAATTCTAATATGCATATAATATACAGAACTGGAGATATTTGTGTTTAAAAAAATCATAGAAATTAATACTGAAAATTTTCATGCTTGATATATCAAACATTCAAATTTTCAGTATTAATTGCTATGTAACCGAATTGCTTAGATGAAGCATTATCAATTATTGTAAAAAAAATTTTACTGATATTTCTTTCATCTCATATATTATTCCTGATCCATTCAGCTTAATCTTTGAAAAATCTGAAAATTCAAATAATAATTAGGTTTCTGTATTTATTTCATTAGTGACTAAATTTATCTATTAAAAATTCTCCCGAAAGAAAATTTAGTAAAAATATTTTGTTTCAGGTAAATATCTCCTGTCTTTATTAAAATGAAATTTCTAATCAACCCCGTGTTCATGTTTATAGGTTTAAGAGATCATTCTTGCATTTCAATCATACATCCTAGATGTATCAAGGAGGTCTTCAGTGATGCACTGTCTTCATTGCCGATTTCGGGTTATTTTTGCATCATATCGGCTCCGACAGAAACCCCGGCATGACTCTGGAAGAGCGAAGACGCCTCCTTGATCGCGACATGCTACACTCATGCCTCTACCAAAGCAAAAAAAAAAAAATTTAATAAGGCTGGACTTCGGCCGTTCTTATAGACATCTGTCCTTCAGTAACAGCCAATGAAAAACAGGGCATTCCACGCTCCTCTACTATATATAATACCATCTGTACCTCATCCGGTTTCGGCTGACTACTTCAGCCGCGGTCCAAATCATTTTGGCAACAGATTGATTTTGGACTGGACCTCTCCAGGTGCTGGGTAGCGCTTTGGCCGGCCGTGTTGTCGAGGCACGGATCTGGCCGAGTGTGTCTCGGTGCCTGGGGAATTCCTTCGGCCTCAGGGGGCCTTCCCCACAGGCTTTTACTCCCTTCGGGGAGGTTGGGTTAATCGCCGGGCGCCTGAGGCGCCCCTAATAAGAGGAATGCTGACGGGGCCGTAGGCATTTTTGGGAAATGCCGGGTGCGTGTGGGCTACGGCCCTGCGCCCGGACCAACCGAAAAAAGGCCTTGTGCCACAATTGCCCGTAAGGTGGGGCGTGCAACAAATACCTCGGCTGACTACTTCAGCCGCGGTCCAAATCATTTTGGCGACAAATTGATTTTGGGCTGGACCAGGTGCTGGGTAGCGCTTTGGCCGGCCGTGTTGTCGAGGCGTGGATCTGGCCGAGTGTGTCTCGGTGCCTGGGGAATTCCTTCAGCCTCAGGGGGCCTTCCCCCCAGGCTTTTACTCCCTTCGGGGAGGTTGGGTTCATCGCCCGGCGCCTGAGGCGCCCCTAATAAGGGGAATGCCGACGGGGCCGTAGGCATTTTTGGGAAATGCCGGGCGCGTGTGGGTTACGGCCCTGCGCTCGGACCAACCGAAAAAAGGCCTTGTGCCACAATTGCCCGTAAGGTGGGGCGCGCAACAAATACCTCGGCTGACGACTTCAGCCGTGGTCCAAATCATTTTGGCGACAGATTGATTTTGGACTGGACCTCTCCAGGTGCTGGGTAGCGCTTTGGCTGGCCGTGTTGTCGAGGCACGGATCTGGCCGAGCGTGTCTCAGTGCCTGGGGATTTCCTTTGGCTTCAGGGGCCTTCCCCCAGAATTTCACTCCCTTAGGGGAGGTTGGATTAATCGCCGGGCGCCTGAGGCGCCCCTAATAAGAGGAATGCTGACGGGGCCGTAGGCATTTTTGGGAAATGCCGGGCGCGTGTGGGCTACGGCCCTGCGCCCGGACCAACCGAAAAAAGGCCTTGTGCCACAATTGCCCGTAAGGTGGGGCGTGCAACAAATACCTCGGCTGACTACTTCAGCCGCGGTCCAAATCATTTTGGCGACAAATTGATTTTGGGCTGGACCAGGTGCTGGGTAGCGCTTTGGCCGACCGTGTTGTCGAGGCGTGGATCTGGCCGAGTGTGTCTCGGTGCCTGGGGAATTCCTTCAGCCTCAGGGGGCCTTCCCCCCAGGCTTTTACTCCCTTCGGGGAGGTTGGGTTCATCGCCCGGCGCCTGAGGCGCCCCTAATAAGGGGAATGCCGACGGGGCCGTAGGCATTTTTGGGAAATGCCGGGCGCGTGTGGGTTACGGCCCTGCGCTCGGACCAACCGAAAAAAGGCCTTGTGCCACAATTGCCCGTAAGGTGGGGCGTGCAACAAATACCTCGGCTGACGACTTCAGCCGTGGTCCAAATCATTTTGGCGACAGATTGATTTTGGACTGGACCTCTCCAGGTGCTGGGTAGCGCTTTGGCTGGCCGTGTTGTCGAGGCACGGATCTGGCCGAGCGTATCTCAGTGCCTGGGGATTTCCTTCGGCTTCAGGGGCCTTCCCCCAGGCTTTCACTCCCTTAGGGGAGGTTGGATTAATCGCCCGGTGCCTGAGGCGTCCCTAATAAGGGGAATGCCAACGGGGCCATAGGCATTTTTGGGAAATGCTGGGCGCGTGTGGGCTACGGCCCTGCGCCCGGACCCACCGAAAAAAAGGCCTTGTGCTACACTTGCCCGTAAGGTGAGGCGTGCAACAAATACCTCGGCTGACTACTTCCAGAATGCAAATTCTTGTCACTTTGAGTTGTTAATTCTTTTTGCGTAAGTTATTGTTTGATTACTATTATTACTGTTGAATTTGTTAAGTTTATTGTTATAACTTCGTGACCCCCCCCCCTCAAACACTTGTTATTGTTGTTTGTTTGTGAGGAGGGTCAAACCTCAACTCAACTTTATTACAAATTAAAAAAATACGACCGCCATATTTTTATTTCATTCGCTGTTTTTACAACGTACATATATATATATATCTCGTCGTATCATTCGAATCCTTCTCCTCCTAGCCTGCTTCCAAGCAGCTATGGGGGAGACTTCGCCTTCACAACCGGACTTATTCAATGGCTTGAGCCCCTTAAGCAAACCGAACGAAGAGAAATGGCCTTCATTGCCTTCGTCATCGCCAGTATCTTCACTCCCGGCTAGTTCGATACCACCAGCGCAGAAAATGCCAGAAACGCCAATCTCCTGGTCGGTACAAAAAAAGTCCCCGGAAGACTACTCGAAACAAAGGGCAAAATACGCCAAGTTCTTCGTAGGGAACCGTATTTTGCCCATACCAGAGTTGGTTTAGATGGTCCAGCCGAAAATAATATCGTTTATTATCACGGACCTAAAGACTAGGAGATTGGCGGGAATAAAGAAAGAGACTTTTGAGGAGCTGCTGAAGACAGCAGGAATCCCAGCTAGGTATTTTTGCAGAAGGAGCTTCGCTACCTGGGATGTCCTGCTGCCGACGGAAGACCTTGCAAAGAAACTGGCCGGGAGTAATATATCATCTAAATATTACCGGCTCCAACCGGAATACCAAGGTCATCGAAAAATACGAGTCACCGTGTGCAATGTCCCCATTCAATTAAATGGGGATGTGCTTGCTGGGTACTTCAGTGAGTATGGGGACATAGAAGATATTACGTCGAAATCATCAAGTGGTACAGCATACGGAGATTACGTCGTAACTATGTCATTAGATAGAAAGGGGTTTCAAGCCATCCCCCAAACCCTTGACTACGAAGATCAAACTATGGTTGTTGAGGGCAGAAAACCCCAATGTTGGTTTTGCAAGCAACTGGGGCACTTCTCAAAAGACCACCATAACAGTAACTTCGCCAATGACGACATCAACAACAAAGACGACTACCACAATGACAATCACCCCACCGACAAAAGAAAAGCCCCAATTGGAAGATAGGGACCACCCCGACAAGGATGAAGAGGGGTGGACCCAAGTAAAAAAGAAAAAGTCTCCCAAAAAAACAACTGAAGACCCACCGACAAATGCCGCTACTGCAAAATCTACCAAAAAAGCAACCAAAGTATCAACAGAAAATGCAACTGCTACTACTGCTACTGAAAAATCATCGTCATCATCAATAAAACCACACACCACTAACAAGGAAAAATCATTATCACCAACCAGAGGAAACAAAGAAGAAAACAATATAGAAGAAAAAATGGAGATTTCTGTCAACTTGAAACGAAGAAGGGATAGCGGGGACTCGCAAGTGGAACAGGGGGATAAAAAGCATACTAAAAAATCATCACAAACCAAAATTCATACACCCCCCCAGCAACAACCCAAGGAAAAAAAAGGATGAAATCACCAGCTCCACTCCAGCGACTCGCCCAAATCATTCCTCCTTCACAACAATCCAAAAACACACCAGCCCATCTCACTGATTGCACTCTTTCCCCAACACCACCTACCCTCTCACCAATCTCAACCCCCAAATTACTTTCACGGCCCCACTCGGTGGCCCAAGACTCCACACCTCCAGGAAAATCACCCACAGTAACCAGACATCGAGCAAGATCAGCATCAATTGAGGTCCGACGGGCTCTAAATAGTTTCCATTTTTGTCAGGACATTCTAGATCCCCCCAACATCGATCATACACTGAAAAAAAAACTTTAAAGCCATTGAAATCATTCAGGACTATAAACAACAAAGATATCACGAATCCATACCTATTTAGGGGCGCAGCCATGGTGACCACCTTTGTCCGTTCGCCTGGCAACCGAACTAAAGACCTTTGGGAATTTATTGAGGAAGCCACTCGGACGGACATAGCGCTGGCGGAAATGGGGCACTCCTCCCACAAAGATTTATTATGTAAATGTAAGGACAGGGTCCCAATTTATGTTCATCCCTGTTTCTATAGGTCCCTAAAGCTCCGGTATCCCTTGGATGCCGGTGGAATTTCCAGGGACGGCAGAGATTCTACTGAACTCTGTACGGGTTCCCAGCGTTAGGCCATCGGCATCCTCACCCCGAAGGATTTCCGGCCCACAGTCGCCAGTGAGTAAGGTAAGTGAGTCTGATGGCTTTAAACCTTGCCACTTTGAATGTGAGGGGACTGGGGGATCCAAGCAAGTGTACGCGCTTGCTTGGTGAACTCAAGAACTTCTGCTTAGATGTCACTGCAGTGCAAGAAACCCACTTCACTTGCGGTGTCAACTGTCGTGTGCTGGAGGACGATTTTAACGTCTTCTCAGCATACGGCAGCCGTACCAGCGCTGGGGTTTCCTTGCTAGTTAGACGCAGCCTGGATGCTGATGTTGACGTTGTTTTTGCAGGTGACGGGGGCCGACTGGTTGTGGCCGATGTTGCCGTTAAAAGTTTCAAGTTCCGTCTGGTTGCGATTTATGCACCCAATGTCGCTGCGGAGAGGGTTCCCTTTTTTCGTCGGTTGGCGCTGTTCTTGAACGATACAAAGCGGCTAGTGTTAATGGGTAATTGGAATGCGATCCTTGATCCCAAGATAGATAAGGTCGGACGGGGAGCTAGTAGGTTGGGAAGTGTGAAAGCAGTCTTGTCGGCCTTATGACTCGTCATAACTTGGTCGACAGGTTTCGTTTGGATCACCCAGGGCGGGAGATGTGGACGTGGCTAGATCGCTCGCCCTCTGCCAAAGTGGCTTCCTACTTGGACAGAGTGTTAGGCGAGCTGACATTGATTTCGTTAGTTGTCCCATGTTCCACTTAATAGCGTGGACTGACCATAAACTGGTTAGGGTCAGTCTACGGTTAGCTAATAGGCCTAGTCTAGCCGGATATTGGAAGTTCAATACCTCCTTACTGGAGTTACGCGACTTCCGGGAGCGGCTAGAATCCCTAATCAAGCGGGCGTTAGTGAGAGCGGTTACCGGGAATAGGTGGTGGGTTTCTCTTAAATATAGGATTAGAGATTTCGCCACCAAGTACGGTCGACAGCTCAACCTAAATAGGACCAAGGAGGCGAAATCTATAGACGATAGACTTTTCCGGGCGGTGGCTGAGGGGGACTCCCTAACCGTAGAGCTAGCTAGGGGGGACATTGAGTGTGAGAGTAGCGAGCGCTACAAGGGATACATAGTTAGATCTAGGATAAAGAGAGTTCTCAACGAAGCTGTGAAATCAAATGTGACTGCGCGTGAAGAAGTGCGAATGTTCCCCGATCGGTATATCGATTCCGTCAAAACCCCAGATTGGCGACTGCTGCGATTGATTCGCGAGATGCGTGATGCCTTTCGGGCGCACTTTCGGGATCGCTTTGCCCGCTGCACTGATCTCCCGGAGCTATCTTGCCGACTTCCCCCGCCTTGGGGCGGTTGAAGCAGCTAGTTGCGAGGGTGTGATTACTGAATGCGAAGTCCGTGATGCGTTGAAGCAGGTCGGCCTCAACAAGTCACCGGGAGTAGATGGTTTGCCCAACGAAGTGTACTTGAGGATGTCGCACATGTTTGTACCTATTCTGACGGATATATTCAACCATTGGTTCGCCAAGGGAGCCATCCCTGGTAGTGTTACCAAGGGCATGATCACATTGCTGAAGAAAGGTGGCAGGCATGTTTGGGAGGGCTTAGACGATTACAGGCTCATAACTTTGCTTAACACAGAGTTAAAGATTTTGGCCGGGTCTTAGCGTATCGTTTACAGCTTGTCATTAGCGATCTGATCGACCCCGAGCAGACCTACGCTGTGAAGGGAAGATCGATCCAGGATAATCTGCACTTGATTCGCGAGGTCCTAGAGGGGATAGAAGACGACACAGAAGCCGCGCTGATCAGTTTAGATCAGTCCAAGACCTTTGATAGGGTTGACCATCGGTTTTTGGCGACTGTTTTGGAGACTGCCGGATTCAAACCGGAGTTACGCAGATGGATTAACATGATGTACCACAACCCTCAGGCAGGTGAACGGAAGGCATTCGAGGGTTTTCGTGATCGAGCGTTCGGTTCGGCAGGGCTGCCCCCTGTCTCCTCTTCTCTATGTCCTCGCTTTGGAGCCCCTGCTCCGTAGGCTCAGGGATGGGGATGGGGGGGGACAAATCCGGCCCTGCGCGGTGTCCCTTTTGCTGGCCCTCTTTCGGCAAGGGTTTCCGCATTCGTTGATGATATCACAGTCTTTGTGTCCCACTGCCTGAATATAAAGGCTGTGAAGAAGGCGGTAGGCGAGTACGAACGGATTGCAGGAGCCAAGGTCAATTTTGACAAAAGCGAAGGTTTGCGGCTCGGTGCTTGGAGAGGTAGCAATACTCTTCCAGGGCCCTTTCGCTGAAGTGACGGACGCGTCAGCATCCTCGGGGTATGGTTCGGGCCCGACCTCCAACTGGAGCGAAATTGGTCGGAAGTACAAGCTAAGGTGAATGCTCAGGTGGGAATCTGGCTTTCAAGGAGGTTGTCCTTAAAGGGCAGGGCGGAGGCGTGCACTGTGTACGTCTTCCCCTTGATCCTTTACGGATTGGCTGTACTTCCTCTGCCTAAGGCACATCGGTTGGCGCTTCAACGATCCCTCTCCAGACTTGTCTGGGGAGGTGCAAGGCCGAAGGTCCGTAGGCAGGTACACGCAACGGGGGTCTAGCTATGCCTGATCTGGAGAGCCACTGGCTTGCTGAAAGATTTGCATACTTGGGCCGATCCTTGACCGGGGACGCAGTGTGGAGACGAAAGGCGAGTTGGACTTTTCCTCGCCTCAAATCAGACCCAAAGGCTGAAGGTCGACGTAAGTCTTTGGGCGAAACACTATTTGTCTGCGAGTGCCGAAAGGCCCTTCGTAACCTTCTTGGGTCCAGTGACTTTTCACGGCCTCGAAAAGAACTGTATCGGGAGCTAGTGGCGGGTTCCGCTTCGGATCCTCTTAGCGAGCGGCGCGGCTGGACGGCGGAGGAGATCCGCTCTCATTGGAGTTGGGCGCCAGGATCGAGCTTCTTGAACAACTCCAAGTTTTCGCTCACCTGGCGACTTGTGCGGAATGCCTTGCCCCTTCTCGGCTTGAACTACAGAGCGGACCTGGCAGACATGCCCGATTGTGCTCGCTGTGACAGTGGGTTGGAAGAAACGGCTGAGCACGCCTTCTACTACTGCGAGCGAGTTCGCCCGTTCTGGGATCACGTCGGGGAGTGGACGGCTCGCATCGAACCCAAACAGCTTGTGCTGCTCGATGTTGGTTACGTCGTAGACAACGTTCTTCCTCCGTTTCAGGGTGAAAAGCGTGTGGTGTTTCTCGCGATCCTAGCTGTAGCTCAAATGGTGATCTGGACCACGCGAAACAAGAGATTGTATGACGATGCAAACTTTTCTCATCGTGATCTGGTTTTGTATTTTCAGCATCATCTGAGGGTCAAAATCAGATGCGATAGAAAACGCTTGGATCGCAAAAGGTGGGTGAATGCAGCGAGCCTGGTCGTAAGAAAGGGGGCAATGTTGGAGTCATCCTTCCCTCCTCTGCCGGCCCATGGCGTCTACGGTATGGGTCCTTAGGGACCACATCCTTGGTAAGTAGGATTTTTTTCCCCTTGAAACCTAGTTAGCAGTATTTTGTGAGTCATTGTCCTAGTCGTTAGTTCTCAAGATCTTCCCCATCCCCATTATTTTTGTACCTCAACCCGTATCCCAGCCCGCTTTATTGAAGATCTTGAAAGTTCATATGTATATAATTCACATTCCCCGCAATATAAACTACCCACTCTGTACCCAACCCTGTATTTCTTTACCCCGTTAGACTAGGGCCCCCGTCCCACCTAGGTTAGGTCCGGCTTGTTTTCGGACACCGGAAAACAGTCGGTCTCCATTTCTTCATAGACGGGGGGATGGAAGGGCAACCAAACGGGGGATTTTTTCCTTGGTTTTCGCTTTGTATATATTTCGGGATTTTTCCTCCCATCCCCATCATATACATTCATTATAAATAAATCACAAATTGTAAATAAAATCATACATAACTTTCAGGGTTTTAAGTAGGTCTTTTTCATAGAGCAAATGTGGTATTCTGGTGGCTGCTGCGCGCATGGTGATGGATGAGTGATTATATATTGTATTGTTGAATGGGTTGGCGAACCTGGCTAGCTAGGTTCCCTTAGATTACATAGCAAATGCAAGACCACTCCTTTCCCCACCCCTTGTGCCTCCTTGTATTTCTCAAGGAAATAAATTCGGCTGACTACTTCCGGATTCGGTACCGAGGTAAGATGGTATTTTTAATACTCGTCCACGTCCATGATTTACACTTAACAAGACTTACAGAAATCCCCCCCATCTATCCTATACTAATACTTCCAAACTAACATGAAATAAGCCCCTACTCAAACTATTCAGTCAGTCTTTAACTCTTACCTTATACCCTTATTCGAAGCAAAAAAAAAAAAAAAAGGAAAAACTCCCATTTATTTGGCTCACGAAATCATTTACTACAGATTAACTCATACTTATTTGCCTAGATCTCCCTCCCCGTTTATCAATAATCTATGCTCATATTACCAATCTAATGCATATTTCTCAAAAAAACTAAAACAAAAAAAAACGCTAATCTATTCAACTCCTTACATTCTAACTTATTACTATTACGAACCTATCTCCAGTCCCCCGCTTCGTCCCATGAACTATTTATAATTAAGTTTCAATTAATTAACTAAAACTACTAGTGGGTGCTGGCGACTAAACTTATTAAAACCTTGAATTAGTAGCGGACCGTAACCAGTGTACGAGGACCCCCCCCCCCAAACAACCAAAAACGGATGATTAAATATCCATCCCCCCTCGCAAACGCCAATGGTTCTCAACCCCTCCCCTTGACATTCCGACTACCCTAACTTAATATTATCTCAATATACCCTTATAATGTGTAATATGTCTCCTAGTCTTAATTCTTAGTCTCCTCCATCGTCCTCTTTATTTCTTCCATGGCTCTGATGTCTTAAGCCAAATCCACTTTGACACCTTTAATGAGAAATCGAATTTCGCTAAAATCCGGCCGCCAACAATCTGACCATGTAACCCTTCTTTTCTCTACATCCCCCCCACTTTGTCCAGGCTCCTTGCTGACTCAGACCGACCATTTTACAGTAACGCACTTCTTCTACGCCCTCACAGACTTCTTCTAGGATGAGTTGGCGTCTTTCTTTGCCTTTGGCACTGTTGGTATGTGTCGAGGGGAAAGACTCCAATCCCACAGTGCCTTTAGCTATCGACCCTAAGATAGCTTTATGCCTAAGCCTCTCCTCCGCCACTTGCAACTCTCTCTACGCACTCCACTTCCTGCCAGATCTTATCTGAATTCCTGCTGCCGCCACCTTTGGATCTTCAGACTCTGTATACTGCAGTAGTTCTCTTGTCTTCGTGATTTTGAATTCTTCCACGAGACTGCTGCAGGGGAGGCGCAACGCGTTGCTGTTCCCGTAGAGAGCCGCACCACTTAAGCATCTCGGCAAGCCCAGCCACCTTCTCAACCGATTACTTATTGCTCTTTCTAACGATTCCACGGTGGTAATCGGAATATCATAGACGAGCAATGGCCACAATATCCGGGGCAAAACTGCATGCTGGAATAACCATGCTTTAAATCGACCAGGCAATCCAGATTTGTCGATCTTCGTTAGCCACTCCTCAAGATCTTTTATAGTCTTCTGTTTTGCGGCTGTATCCTTCAGACTACTGTTGAAAGTCTTGCCCAATAGGCTTTTCGCTCAAAGTAGGTATTGTTTCTCCTGCGACTGTAAATCGGACTTTCTCCATGACCTTGCCTTTTTTTAATACTAGTGACCTGGATTTTGCTGGCTTGAAATACATTCTAGTCCAGGTCATATTTCTCTCGAGACCCTTTAAGAGCCATCTACCTCCCATGACAGATGTCGTCGTCACGATTAAATCATCCATGTAAGCCCTTATTGGTGATTGCCGGACTCCTGATCTAGACAAAGGGCCTCGGCATTCCACCTCTGCCGCCTTTACAAGCATGTTCATAGTCAATGAGAATAGGACGGCAGACATAGTACACCCTGTAATGATACCCTTTTCCAGGGTCTGCCACTCTGATGTTACTGAACTAGAACATGCTCTCAACCGGAAATTCTTATAATAGTCTGCAATGAGATCGCATACTGATGGCGGTACATGATGTCTCTTTAGGGTTTCTTCCACCAGTTTGTGGGGCATGGACCCGTAGGCGTTAGCGAGATTCAACCATAATACAGTCAAGTCCCCTTTGCTTTCCTTTGCCTCTCTCAGGAGCTGTGTCAGGACTCCTGTATGTTCAAGGCACCCTGGCATACCGGCTACCCCGCCCTTTTGGACTGATGTATCAATGTAGCCGTTACCTAGTATGAAATCTGACAAGCGCCTTGACAATAAACCGAAAAAGAGCTTACTTTCAGTGTTTAATAATGAAATTATTCGGAAGTCCAATGACTTCGAACCTTCCTCCTTCGGGATCCATACCCTCTCAGCAAATCTCCATAGCTCCACGATCTTGCCTCTCCTCCAAATGACTCTCAATATCTTCCACAGAATTTGTAGAATGCCTTTACACCGCTTGTACACAATGTAAGGTTCCCCACTTGGTCCTGGTGCTGAGGCGGGTCTTGTAGCTCTCACAACTTCTTGCATTTCCTTCAGAAATCTTGTATTTTATGATATTAGAAAATAATCAGAAATAAATTGTAAAGTAAAAATTTATTGGTCAAAGAGTAACTATTGTTTTACACTGGAAATCTAAAAATTACAAAGTAAAATATAATTTTTAAAATTTGCTCTTTTAGGTTTGATATGAAAAAAAAATAAGTGTTCTTTTTTTTTTTTTTAGATATTTGAATAATTTATTTAAATATATAAATATTCATTTAAATTCCTCTTTCATTCTTTTACCTTGATGCTAATTAATTCAATATCAAATAAATAATTTTTTCTTAATTATATGATCATAGAATAATTGCAGCACTAATTTTCAAGGTTTATTTTGTCAGTTAAAAGATTCTAATTTAACATATTTGGAAGTCAATTATCTTCAACCAGGTTAAAATGCTTGCAACGCAATTTATGAGATGTTTCTTTTAGTTACCTTTGTAACATGTAGCATAAAAAATACCTATTTCTTTGTTCAGTAATATCATCAAGTACAAGATTATTTTTTCTCCTTTGAAAAAAACTTATATGCCCTTTTTTTCATAAGACTAGCAGTCTTATCTCGTATCATGTAAGCATTAATTTGTGAAATTTTCCAAAATATTTATACAGCTCCTGGGTGTGTATAATTAAAAATAATAACGAAAAATATTAACTACGTTTGTTTAGACATCTATTACCACTATTGTTGTACAATAGAGTAGGGAAATGTGGTTATCACTTACTGATTGCTACTTTACTATCAACAACTACTCTAATTTAATCTATTTTGATTTCTGACAACTTAAAATTCCTCACTATAAGTAAAGCATTTCCATTGTATTTCATTTAAAAAGGTAGAGATTTTTTGCTCACCATTCACTGAAGCATTAAAATTAAATATTTTTAAGAGGACCAGGTTTTTATCAATTTTGAGAATTTAATTTTAATTATAAGGTTTTAAAAAATTAAGTTCTATAATACAAATGGAGTAATTGATATAATTACTGATAAAAATGTAAACAGTATCTTAAAACAAGCTAAATGATTAAAACGTGTAATATTATTGTTGGAAACAATTCTATTTTTTTCTAAGAATGAGAATTTAAGAATAATCTTTAAAAAATTATTGCAGTATTTTTGAGTATGATGCTTTATTCAGGAGATTACTGTTAATATAAGTTATGATTATTATAAAAGGAACGAAGTAAATAAAATTGAAATAGTTTTAAAAATTTGTTTCAATTCATATAATACATAGATATTTTGCAAGCAAGTTATTATTTATAAGTTAATACTGCAATCTTATTTTGTGTTAAGTCTTAAATATTTCTATCATTATCTTGTATAACCTTTCAAATATAGCACCTCACCATGGGATAATGATTTGCAAGCTTATCTAGAAAAGTGTATTGTGAGTTTGATCCTCACTGGGTACAGCACATTTGATAATTTTCTCTTGTTGCACAGATATAAGTTTACTAGCTTACAATCAAGCATTTATAATCTAAAGTATAATATCAGATTTTGGTATGTATATTTTTACATGAGAAAACAACTGAAGTTGTTGAATTTGAAAGGTAATGAAAAGTATTTTAACAGAATGTATATAATAATGTCTGAAATCTGAACACAACTTTCCTTTACTTTGCATTTAAACACATAAGTGGACATGAATAATAATTATAGATTTTGAGAATTTATTCTATAAATAATGAAACTGATAAAAGAGTCTATAAATTTACTAATAATAATACATGCATAGAAATAAAAGATTAAATTATGTATGCATTGAGGATACCTTAATCAGATGCCAGTGTTAGTTTATTAGCACTCGGGACACCTTGTTAAATCCTTTACAATCTTTTCTAATGGCTTTTTTAGAGAAAAGATTGTTACCAGATCAATGAAAAGGAGATCCCTTACATACAATATTTCAACCGTTTTTTATATAACATGAAATGGCATAAAAAATTTTTAGTATCAGCAAAACTACGACAGGCTCTGGATCCTATCCTATATACTTTCACATGAAGATGCACTGCAAAGAAATGAAAAATAAGGAAAACCTTCTGTCAATAAAATTTGTAGCAGAAAAGATGTTTTTTTTGTAACAAACTACATTCTGCTCAAAATAATTTCTTGCAGTAACTACATAAGTATCTCAAGGTTATAGTCTTATACCAGACTAAACTTAGTCAAATATTGTGTTATAATATATATTGATAGGAAACAAAAAACTTAGAATAAACAAGTAATGTACAGTAAAAACTTATTGAAAAAAATGTATAGTTAAGATAAATAATAATTATACAGTAACATTTGAAATGAATACAATTTGTGTACTCAAGAATACAAGTCATATTTTATTTTCCTAATTCACCGATTCCATTCAATAATAGTAAAAAGTATTAAAGGACACTCATAAGAAAATTTCTACATTGTTTATAAAAGTTAATTAGATTCTCAAATTTAATGCTGTTAAAGATAAATAAAATTGAAGAAGATTCTAATAAAAATTATGTTTATATGATTTTTATAAGTAAAGATATGAATGATTAAACAGGCTATTGACAGTTGTTACCAGATGTCACAAAAATCAATAGCAGAAAATTTAAAACTCAGTCCTCTCATATTTTCAGAATCTGTGTAAATTCAAATAATTATTGGATTTCAATAAAAATTTCTGTACTTATTTCAGCAACAAATAAATTTATTTATTAAAATGGGACTCTCTCTCTCTCTCTCTCTCTCATGATAAAATTAATACAAATTATCTCTTAAAATTGGAAATTTAACAATTCTAAAATAAAGTATGATATTGCTTTTTTTAAAAGCAACTTTTCATTTTTATTTTTTAGATTATACTTACATAGAAAGAAAAAAATTATTTAAAGAATTTTTATGGATTTTCAAAGACTTATTCAAATTACTATTTTCTTTTCTCTTAACTTTTAATTGTTCTTTATTATAATTAACATGGTCTATCAAAGAGTTTATCCTTGATTATTTCTGTAGTTCAATGGTGTAGACAGCTCCAGTAAGTTAATATAAAAAGCAAGTAACTGATGAAATAAAATAGTAGTCAGAATGTAGTCAGGAACAAAAAGAAAAAAAATGTAGTCATTAACAACACACACAATATGTAGTCCTTAGTTCAACTGCTGCTTGAAGAAATGCAGCTCTATCTATTTCTTCTTGAGGTCTGTCATTTGCATAGGAAGAGAATCAGTCTAACACATGCTCCATGCATGCATATTTCATTTTTAATTTTGTCCTGTTGCTACTCACCATGAGTGGTGACAAGGCATTTTATCACATGCCCCCTTGATCTTCAAGATCAATAACTGGTCTCATAATTCTCCATCCAACCTGGGTGTCTTTGCTCATATTGCAACCTTTTTATAGGTCCTTCTTAGGGGACTTCATCAACAACCTTTTCATCTGATGGCAAAGAAACTCTCTGTATATATAGTACATGATGCAGCACTCAGTCGACTGTCACTTTGTTCTAAGATAGTACCTTGGTCACTGTTCCTCTTCCCCAGTGGGTAGTAAAGCAAGCATCAGGCAGTTTGGCCCACACCTCCTCTCCCACTGTAATTTTCATTTGCCTTTGTTCCACTCTTTCTGTTATGGCTTGTGGATGTTGCCATTCTTAAGTGAAAATGGATTGATGTGGCACCAACACTTCATCCTGGCTAGTCTTCAGCACTATGTTATACCAGAAGACTACTTCTTGGGGTGAGATTTGGCTTTTTCGATGGTGCCTCTCTATGATTCCATTGCCACTTGGGCAGTAGGCAGACCTAAAGTATTGCCTAACATCCCATTTCTCACACAGCTCTCTAAAAACTTCTGAATGGAAACCTACATTGTTATCTATCAGCACCTCTTCTAGTGGCCCCCTTTCCAGAAACACCTCCTCAATAACTCTCAGTTGATCATGGATAGGTATGGTTCATGGCAACAATGCGTTATATCAATGGCCAGCCACTTCCAATTTTCTGCCAGATGCAGCTCCCCTTTTTCGTACCTGGATGGTGCAGGGTCAGTAGATTGACACTCCCTGCATTGCTCTACCACCCCCTTAACAGCTTCCTTTGTGATGTTTGGATTCACTTTTCTAGCCAGATACAAAGTTCTTTCCTTCCCAAAACGGTGCATATTATGCAGATCTTTCAGGGCTTCTCTGACACAGCACATTGGAGCCGTGTTTTTCTTCTCCCGTAGCCAAGCCTACTTCATTCTAGTCAGCATGTCCACCTTGTTATTCTGCAATGGAACTAATGTGAGAGTTATTTTCCAATGAATTGATGACATGGCCTCCTCACTGTCTGCTCCTCTTTGCCAGGCTTGCTTTTGGTAGAGGTTGCAACTGCCCCCAGTTCACAGGTCTGTTTTGCCAGCACTCTGGCATGCCTCAGAACTTCCTCTACCTCCATGTTTTCAATCACAGCCAATCGTTGCAGTTCCATTGAGATGCAGTCAGTAAAATCACTCATGAAGGTCATTTTAACAGTCTTCTTGGGGATTTGTCCTGTGTATCCAACTAACCCTGCAAGTCGCCTTATTCCCACCATGTACACATACACTTGTTCCCTGGTCCAGGTAACTTTTCTCAGCTTGTTATAGGCTTCCAAAGCACCCTCGGAAAATGGCATCTTTAGTCTTTTCGCAATATTCTCAACATCGACCTGGTCTTTCTCTCCCATTTCTAGATAGACTGTGAGTGCATTCCCCTTCAAATACATTGGAATCAATGTCACTACATCTTCAATCTTTTGCAGCTTTGCAACCAGCTTCAACTTATTAAGCCACGTGACTACATCGCCTTCTCCTGTGAATGGCTTCAGGATGTTACTGCTTAACTTCACTTGTTTGCCCAATTTCTCTGTAGCCGAAATAGCTTGTAGTCAGGAACAAAAAGAAAAAAATATAGTCATCAACAACGTGCTCAATATGTAGTTCTTAGCTCAACTGCAGTTCGAAGAAAGGCAGCTCTATTTATTTCTTCTTGAGGTCCGTCATTTACATAGGTTGGGAATCGCTTTCACACATGCATATTTCATTTTTAATTTTGCCCTCTTTCTACTCACCACGAGTGGTGACAAGGCATTTTATCACACAGAATTGACATGTGACAAAACTTCAATCAAAAAAATAAACTGATGGAATTATTCACAAATTTGACGATTCATTTAAATTGTTTTATTTTTAAGCTAGAATATTCAAAGTAATTATTGTTAATTAAAAAAAAAAATAATGATACAAATAATTTTTAGAAAAATATATTCAACAAATAATCAATGAAAATAAGTATTTTTGATTTCTTATGTGTTGTAAATTTGGAAGCTTAATTGAACACAACCAAAATTTTCTCATTTGGTAAGCAGATATATTTTGTAATAGGACTCTTTTTTTTCTTTTTTCTTAAATATCTAGCACAAGCAATGCTTATTTTTTGACACTTAAAAAAACAAAAAAAAAAACAAACAAACAAAAAACAAAAAAAAACAATTTACTTTCTTTATAATAACAATTCCAGTTCACTCAATAGCAATAAATCAGAAAATTTAACGTTTTTTTTCTTAAACATTGATACAGTCATTGAAGGTGGATATTTAGAAAGTGAGAGACCAATAATATGCTTAAATTCAAAATAATAAATAACATTTTAGATATAGAATGAGAGAAAGAAAATTATGTTTGAGAAAAAATTTCATAGGAAAAAGAGTAGCAATTGTAATGAACAAGACAAAAAAAAAAAAGCCATTAAAGCAGGAATGAAAAAATTAATGGAATAAAGAATGCCAAAATGTTATATCAGTATAACTAACATTATTACAATAAGCCACTAATAAATGAGGGGATAGCATAGTCATAACATCACTGATATATAAGATATTCAGAAAAAAGAAAATTAGAATGTTTGCTTTTGGAAGAATTTTCACTTACAGGAAAATTAGCAATTTTGTATGTTTATCTAAAGTAAGATTATAAAACTGCTTATTTAGCAGTTTTATAATCCAGATGAACAATTAAAATATTTTATAGTCTTTAAAACAAATTTTAAGAATGGAAAATATCACTGAAAACTAAAGAAAGATGATGGAAAGAATTTTGACACATATAGTCAAATAATTCAATGAATTATCATTCATACAATGAAAATGATGTTGAGGCAAAAGTTTCCTTAAGAAAAAAAAGAAGATAATTTTTTAAACAATATGATAATAGAAATTTCCAAAATAGTAACGATTTTTTCTTTTAAATTTTTGGATATCGAATTTCATAAATTCAGAATATGCAAAGTACCATATTTGATGGCATATAAGACCCATTTTTTCTAGATGTTAAAATCTTATGAATTTTAAATAAATACAAAGAAAAAAAGAACTTGTTTTGAATTGAGCCAAATGAGGAAGATAAAGTTCAAATAACATTTCAAGTAATATCTAACAATTTCTTAATAGATATTTCTTGCAGAAATTGTGATGAATCATGATTAAATAACGTCATAAAGAATAATAACAATTAATTTTAAGATACGCAAAATAATTGACAAAATTTTATACTTTCTGTAATCCATCCTGCCAAATGAATATAATAATCAGAATTAATATAGTTTTAATTAATATATATTAATATTAATAAGACTAAAAAAAAATTGCATAATTTTTCAAGAATTAAAGTTAATATACTTCTAATTTATTTTCTCCACAAATAGTATTTTGGGTATTTGACATTGTGAAATTAGACTTGATTAAAATAACAGGCCATTTAAAAAAAGGGAGGTGGAAGCAAATTCCTTTTTCTAGGTTAAGCTTCTAGGCAGTGAATGTAATTGGACATCTCTGGAAAACAGTTAAATAATTCGAATTTCAAGTTCATATGCAATCAGTTTCAGCAAAATGACATCCACTAGCACTTAGAATTAGGAAAAAAATAATTGACACTGTTAAAACAAACAAACAACAAAAGTGAGAGGCGAGAAGAATTATGGATAAAGGCTTTCATGCGTTCCATAAAAATTAAATAAAAAGATAAATAAAAAATAAAATCAATTCCTAATCTGGTAATCATGCTTGTTGTGCTTTCACAAATGAATTATTAAAGCTACATGTTCATTGAATTATACCAAACTTGATAAATAAACAAAAACAAAAAACCCTGCCCCCGCAAAAGAAAAAAGATACTAGTACATCAACGATAATTCTGTATCTCAGAAATTAAAAAATTTGAAATATTCAATCTTAATAAAATAAAAAAAGAAAAAAGTTCTTACTGTATCTTGATACTCTTGTAGCTCAAAAAATAATCAATATTCATAAGATAATGATTCCATTGAATTATAAACAAAAAATAGAATCTCAAGTGACAAGGACCAAAGATTAACAATATTTGAAATACTTATTCATTTTCACGTATTAATTTTAGACATTCTTTAGCATATTGATAGTCAAGAAGTGACGAGTTTCATTTTAATTTGTTTTTATATTTTCCCAACGAAGATCAAGACATCAATTTAGTAGTTCTAGTTCAAACAAAAGTGTGCTTTTGGCACATGCATTATTTCATCAAAAGCCAATATGAGAAGGCAAAGGTAAAGAGAGATGACATATAATGAAAAATACACATAATTCTGAAAGAAGTATTTTAGTCTTTGTGTCGCTTCCACTTTATAAACATTGCCATTATCTCTTCCACTTCCTAAAAAAAAAAAAGGAAAAAAGAAAAGAAAAAAAACTAGAGAGAAAGTTTTCCTTTCTTGGCATAAATTCCGGCCTTTTTCGTCCCCTTTTCACCTTACATGGCCCTTGAGAGCAGAATCAGAATGTAGTAGGCTTGCCAGTCGGTACAGATTCTAATCCATAGTGAGCCCGTGTCCGAATTTATTTTTTCGCGTGCGTTTCCGTTGACTTGTGGTTCAGTATCGAGCTACCGCCTCCTTTTTTTTTTTTTTGTCTGGCAAATGGACGCTAGTTGCTCTCCACATCCCTCACACTAGGTTCAGTTGCTAGATTGCCTTTCAAAAAAAAGTTCATTTCTGAGTGGGGTCGATAAAACTAGTTCGGGTTTTACGGGCAGAGTATCTTAACTCCCAACTTTGCTTCTCGTTCGTCCGGCCAGTTCTTTCTCTCTTCTTCTCTCCAATTAATCGCTTAATCACTGGTGTCCGTCGTCGTGTTTGTCTCCGAGCCTACTTTTATGTAATGAAAATTTGCATACGATGTGGGCCTAGTCTCTACATATTCGCTCACTAATATTATACATTTTTTCGATTATCGCCGGCATGTTGCGGAGCCGATAAGCGAGTCGACCCCGCAAATGAATTTTAGTTTAATGCGTGTGAGTAGTGACAACCAAAGACAATGAAAAGAACAAAGAGGCAAGGTAACAAATACTACAAGGATGGCAATTTATTGTCAGAAATTACAGACGGAGTCGTAGTATTTGGTCTCCAGCTAGATGGGCGATGTTGGTAGCTGGTATGTTCGAGCCGTAGGTGTGGTTGGATGATCGTTGCTGGAAGCTGAGATCAGTCGAGTCGTAGAATGCAGGAGCGTCTGTAACAGCGTCGTGGTCGAAGTCGGTGCTGGCAGCTTGGTAGCGAACAGATCGAGCGAGCGTGGTTTGCTAAGACTTAATCGCGTCTTAGTACTGCGGACCGAGTGAACGAACGGAGTGATGGTGGCTAAGGTTTGCCAGGCCTTAGCATATACGCAGTCGAGCGAGCGGATCGATGAAGCTAGGACTTTGTCGTACCCCTAGATGTGCGGGCGTATCGTTTACGGTAGCTATGGCTTTGTTGTGCCAAATAGCTGTGCAGGCGTATCGTTTACGGTAGCTATGGCTTTGTCGTGCCAGATAGCTGTGCGGGCGTATCGTTGACGGTAGCTATGGCTTTGTTGTGCCAAATAGCTGTGTAGGCGTATCGTTTACGGTAGCTATGGCTTTGTCGTGTCATATAGCTGTGCAGGCGTATCGTTTACGGTAGCTATGGCTTTGTCGTGCCAGATAGCTGTGCGGGCGTATCGTTGACGGTAGCTATGGCTTTTCGCACCAAAGCTGTGCGGTTGCTAAGGCTTTTCGCGCCAAAGCTGTGAGAGCTGATCGAGACGATAGCTAAGGCTTTTCGCGCCAAAGCTGTGCGGTAGCTAAGGCTTTTCGCGTTAAAGCTGTGGTGGTGGCTAAGGCTTTTCGACGCCAAAGCTGTGCACTATCGAGCGAGCAGGCCAGGGGGCCGCGGCTAAGATTGGCATTATCTTAGCGCTGAGCAGGTATCGAAGTGGGAGCTAAAGGCTAACCCGTGCCTTTAGCGCTGCGCGGCCGAACGGACGAGCGGAACCGAGCGATGGTTAAGACCGGCTGGTCTTGATGATAATTTTGAAGAGCTGATGCGTACAGCAGGCATCTCAGGGCCGTATTTCTGCCGAGGAAGCTTTGCAACCTGGGATATGCTGCTACCAACTAAAGAGCATGCAGTTAAGCTGGCCGAAAGTTGCATCAACACAAAATTATTCCGGTTCCAGCCGGACTACATGGGCACCAGAAGGATTCGTGTTACGGTGTGCATTGTCTCAGCTAATCTCCCAGAAGTGGTGGCCTCCTACTTGAGCACCTTTGGCCGAGTAAAAGAGATGGTCCAGCTTCGCACCACTGTTGGAACAGCCCACGGAGACTACACGTTCCAGCTGTATCTTGATAGGGAAGGCTTCCAGGCCATCCTGGACACTTTATACTTCCGGGATCGGCAAATGATGGTGATAGTAGAGGCCAGGCGGCTACGCTGCAGGAATTGTAAGCAGGTTTGTCATCTCGCAAAAGTCTGCCCTCAAAAAGCAGCTGGCACGGTGCATCGGTCTAAGGAAGCTGAGATCACTGACACCACCAATGCTACCCCAGAAGGAGAAACCAGTGACGAGTGTACGCAGGTCACTTGGAGAAGGAGAAAAAAAAGGGGAAGGGCCACCGAAGGCTCCGGCATATAAGGAGAGAACCTCAACAACCAAGTTAAAAAATCCACCACCTCCTTCTCTAGTGACCCAAAGGACCCCTCCAGCAGATAACCTTTCAACTGCATCAGCAGCAACACCTAAGAAAGCTACATCTCCCAGTAAAAAAAACCCAAGGACAACCAGACCTCCGACAACAACGAAACTTCTATGGACACTTTTCTCAACCTGTAAAGAAGTTGTGGAGGAAACAAGTAAATGGATATTTATTTGGATATGTTCTCTCCAATTTTTAGTGGGTGCATGTGAGTGAGTTCTCGTCCGTATTTTACGGGTATTGCTCTCAGTTTTATTTCCACTACAAATACAACACAAATTTTTATAATCACGTAAAACAAATGGAATATGACACAATGAACATTAAAAAACAAACAATTTAATATTCATAAAACAGGAGTGAAAATAAATGAAAAGCATAATGTGCGAGTGGCCTTTGTGGATGTCACGTGGTGTCCCATTGAGAAGATAGAAATATGATTACTACTATCCTCCTGTTTGAATTAACAGTAGCAAGTCATGACCGTTAAGAACAGATGTTTGTACTCGGTGACCTTCCTCGGGTCGCCTGACACGGGAAGGAAGAAGAGAGAAACCAAATGATTGGCTGGGACCCCAAAACGGAAGTCGGGACTCCTTCCCGTCAGCGGAAATAGATAATAAGAAAAGTTAGTTATTGGACAGGGT
Organism: Sepioteuthis lessoniana; assembly: GCA_963585895.1. Taxonomy (NCBI): domain Eukaryota; kingdom Metazoa; phylum Mollusca; class Cephalopoda; order Myopsida; family Loliginidae; genus Sepioteuthis; species Sepioteuthis lessoniana. The sequence continues at coordinate 79,156 of CAUZXS010000602.1, forward strand.
TCGTGGCAGACGGAACCAAAGCCAGTACTCCGGGTAGAAGAAGACAAAAAAAAATCTCGGACACGACGGAGCCAAGTTCTTCAAGCCAGTATTAAAAATAGCATAAAGTCTATTAGCCCGTAAAAGAGGAAAGATTCTCCACAGGAACTCCATCAAAGAAAAAAGATAAGTAAACTTTGAGACCATTTCTCCTTATACCCAATTTTATATACCCTCTCTATCTCTCTCACAATTCGAAGATAAACGAAAGAACAGACCTAAGGAAGAAAGATATTTATGTTCATGGACTGTTCATTTATGATATATTTGACACGTTGAAGGTGTATATCTATGTGTAGTAAAAGATTGATATATTTTAATGTTCCCACGTGGTCTAAGTTGTTATTAGCAGTATCTGCTACAAATTTGTTACTTCATGTTTCTTTTCCAGCTTCACGTCGCCTTATGTTATCTTGCTTAAAATTGTCCAATATTTTCCTTTAAAATATCACACGGGAAACCGGAATTGCCGACTACTATAATTAATATTATTACGTCTCAACCTAGAGGTCCATATCTTCCATTGTCTAGGGGAGGAAGACTAGTGGCCTTGGTGGGTGTGTGTATAGTGTGAAATTTGGAACCCCTTGCTAGCGGCGGTCAGTCTAGCCCTAAATTAATCCCTCACATAATATGCCAGTTCTTACGTGGCCGAGGAAAAAACTCCGAACAAGGACTTATCCTACAAGGGATTAAGTGCCAACCTGCCCCGTCTTCACACGTGCAAAAATAAAGTCCCGTTCTGGGATAAAAGTAAAGCTTTTGCGTCACAGTGGAAAATACAGTTTGGCCAGTTAAAAGAAAATAATATTGTTCCCACGTGTGTGTGTGTATATCTAAATATTAACAGAGTCTGTTAAATAAGTAGTTCTTTACTTACATTAAGTCCACACTGTGTTTTTTGATTGTGGCGACAGCGTGTCGCATTGATGAAGAAAGTGTGCCAGTTTTTCTTTTGAATCTTAATCGCGACCATCTGCGACTCGGTCATGACCTTTTGGCCATGGAAGAAAGGAATTTGACTGACCGATAGCTGACTGACACTTGACTACTGAACTACTCGATTACTCACCGAGTTGATTAAATTCGTTGTTACCTATACTTTAGTCGTGGATAAAAAAAATAGTTTTATTGCCGTCCTAAAATTTAAGCGCGTAGACATTAATTGACCAATCAGATTCGTATTTTTACTTACATATTTTAGAGCCTAAATATTTTCTGTTAATTGATTTCCGATTCTGTTTTTCTAGAATGTTCTTATTCTTTGTTTTTAGCTGATTGGTTGAAAAATATAAAAATGTAACTTAAATGCTAATGCGGTTTTGATGCAAAATTTCTAGAATGTTCTTATGTATGTTTTTGTTGCTTATTTTAAGACTAAAAAAATGTGTATTCTATAAAGTGACAATGGTGAAGGCCAGGCTAAAAAAAATATTGCAAATCCACTCCCAAACCCCAGCCCCAGCAATAAGCCCAGCAAGATCAAGCCCCCATCCAAGAACAAGTACCCCACCAACAAGAAACTCATCCAACCCTCCACAAACTCAGCCAACCCCTCCACAAAATTATCCAATCCCTCCACAAAATCTTCCAACCACTCCTCAAAAACATCCAACTAGCACCTCTCTTGCTCCGCCTGAGCCTTTCCACTCTCTCCCTCTCCCTTCTCTCTCTCATCTTCATTGTCTTCGAACACAGTCAGAGGACAGGTTGCAATACAACCCATGTAACCCTCGGCGTAGAACTCAGTCAGTCTCGCTCTCACCCTGCAACAACAATATTCAGGAAGCAGTGACTTTGTGTTCAACGGATCTGGAGTCCATTTTCAGCCCCGGAAAACGCTAAAGCCACTGCTAGACAAGGAAAATAAAAAAGAATTGTGTCTAATCCATTTAACTTTAGGGGTACACCCATGGTGACCACCTTCGTCCGCTCGGCTGGAAGATGAACCCAGAGAGTATGGAAATTCCTGGAGAAGGCTAGCCAAACCGACGCAGGCGTGCAGTTGGCGGAGTTGGAGCACACCTCATTGAAAAAAAATGCTCAGCTACTGCGCGGGAAGGGTCCCGATTTATGTTCACCCTTCATTTTACAGATCACTAAAGGTGCAGTTCCCCATGGATGTCGGAGGAATGTTCAGGGATCGCAAAGTTACCACTGAACTCGGCACCGGCTTCCTGAGATAGGCCGTTGGCATCCTCACCTCCGAGTATTTCCGGACCATCGTGGACCTTGAGTAGGTAAGTGGGTCAGAATGATTTCAAACGTTGCTAGCTTGAACGTGAGGGGACTGAGGGATCCAAGCAAGTGTGCGCGCTTGCTTGGTGAACTCTCGAACCTCTGTGTAGATGTTATGACTGCAGTACAGGGGACTCACTTCATTTGCGCAGAGGACTGTCGGGTACTGAAGGACGACTTAGTAGTCTTTTCAGCATTCGGCAGCCACTGCAGCGCTGGGGTCTCTCCGCTAGTTGGACACAGCCTTAATGCGATTGTCAATCTTATCTTTGCAGGTGACAGGGACCGGCTGGTTGTGGTCGATGTTGCTGTTAAAAGCTTCGAGTTCCGGGTGGTCGTGGTTGATGCGCCCAATTCTATTGGCGAGACACGCTCCTTTTACCGACGGTTGGTGCCGTTCCTAGACGATCTGAAAAAACTAGTTTAGTGGGTGATATGAATGCGACCCTTCGTTATTTGTCTCCCGCTCCACTGGATAGGGCAGACCGACCATAAATTTGTTAGGGTCAGTCTGCGGCTAGCTAATAGGCCTAGTCTGACCAGCTACTGGAAGTTCAATACCTCCTTAATGGAGATAGGGGACTTCCGGGAGCGACTGGAAAGTTACCGGGAATAAGTGGTGGGGATCCCTTAAGTATAGGATTAGGGACTCCGTCATCAAATACAGCTGACAGCTCAAACTAGATAGGGCCACGAAGGCGAAGTTTTTTGAGGAAAGACTTTCCCGGGAGGTGGAGAGGGGGATTCCTTAGCTGTAGATTTAGTTAGCGTGAGACTAGCGAGCGTTACAAGGGTTTTGTAGTTAGAACTAGGTTAAAAAGAGTTTCCAACGAAGCCGTGAAATGTAACGTATTCATGCGTGAGGAAGGAGTGCGAAGGTTTCTCCATCGGTACAACGAGTTCGTCAAATCCCTAGTTGGGTACGCGCTACGGTCGAATCATGAGATATGCGGGGCTTTTAGGGTGCACTTTTGTGATCGTCTTGCCCGCTTTCCGGACCTCTCGGTTCAAGAGTTTCGCAGCTGTTTGGCCAACTTCCCCTGCTTTGGAGAGGCAGAAGCGGTTAGCTGCGAGGGTTTGGTTACTGAATGCGAAATCCGTAACACGTTGAAGCAGATCGGCCTCAACAAATCGCCAGGACTGGATGGTTTGCCCTCCGAAGTGTACTTGAGGATGTCGCACATGTTTGTGCCTATTCAGAGGGATGTTCAACCATTGGTTTGTTCAGGGAGCCATTCCTGGTAGCATTACCAAGAGTGTAATCACATTGCTGAAGAAAGGTGGGAGGCATGTTTGGGAGGACTTAAATAATTACAGGCCCATAACTCTGCTAAACTCTAAAGATTTTGGCCTGGGTCTTAGCAAACCATTTGTAGCTTGTCATCAGCGATCTGATTGGACCTGAGCATGACTATTCTGTGAAGGGAAGATTGATCCAAGACAACTAGCATCTGGTTCGCGAGATCTTAGAGGGGTTAAAAGACGACACTGAAGCCGCGCTGAACAATTTAGATCTGAGCGGCTTCGACAAAGTGGACCATCGGTTTTTGGCGACGGTTTTGGAGACCGCCGGATTCAAACCGGAGTTGCGCAAATGGATCAGCATGCTGTACCACAAACCGCAGGCAGTGGTGCAGGTGAACGGAAAACGTTCGGAGGCGTTCACGATCGAGCGGTCGGTCCGGCAGGGTTGCTGCTTATCTCCTCTTCTCTATGTCCTCGCTTTGGAGCCCCTGCTCCGTAGGCTTAGGGATGAGGAGGCTAATCTTGCCCTGCGTGGAGTCCCCTGTGCCGACCGGGTTAGGGCGAATGTCTCTGCATACGCCAATGATATCAGTCTGTGTCCCGCCAATTGGACATACTGGCTCTGAAGAAGACGGTTGAGAGGTAGGAAGAGTAGCAGGTGCCAAGATGAATTTTGATAAAAGCGAAGGTCTGCGGTTGGGTGCCTGGAGGGGTGGCGCCCCCCTGCCAAAGCCCTTCTGCTGGAGTGACGGACCCATCTGCATCCTTGGAGTGTGGTTCGGGACCGGCTTACAGCTGGAGCGAAATTGGTCCGAGGTACGGGGCAAAGTAGAAGCGCAGGTAGGTACCTGGCTTCGAAGGTGGTTGTCCTTAAAGGGCAAGGCAGAGGTGTGCGTCGTGTACATTTTCCTCTTGATCCTTTAACACTTGTCCGTACTTCACTGGATGGCGCTGAAACAATCCCTCTCCAAATTACTTTGGAAAGGTCGAAGTCCGATGGGCCGTAGACAGGTCTGCTACCAACGTCCTCGAAATGGTGGTCTAGGGATGCCTGATTTGGAGAGCCACTGGCTCGCTGAAAGACTGGATTACCTGGGCCGATCCTTGTCGAGGGACATGGTGTGGAGACAAAAGGGGAGAGATGTTCTTTCTTGCCTGAAGTCCAATCCCAAGGCCGAAGGTCGTCGTAGGCCCAGGGATGAAGCACTGTTCGTCTGCGAGGGCCAAAAGCCCCCCCCAACTTTTTTGGGTTAAGTGACGTTTCTCGGCTTCGAAAAGAACTGTATTGGGAGTTAGTGGTGGGTTCCGCTTCGGTTCCTCTTGTGGAGCGACTCGGCTGGTCGCTGGGGGAGATTTGCTCTCAATAGAATTGGGCGCCAGGTTCGGGCTTCTTGAACAACTCTGAGTTCTCGCTCACCGGGCGGCTTGCCCGGAATGCGTTGCCCCTCAATATCTGGGCTTTCAGAGCGAGCGTGGCAGACATGCTTGATTGCCCTCAGGGCGGCAGTGGTTTGGAAGAAACGGCTTTGCACGCACTTCTACTACTGTGAGCGAGTTTGCCCGTTCTGGAGTCACGTCGGGGAGTGGACGGCTCGCATTGGTTACTTCGTTGGACAATGTTGATCCTCCATATCTAGGCGAGAAGCGTGTGGTATTTCTCGTGATCCAAGCTGCGGCTAGGAAAGTAGGGATTGTATGACGGTGCAAACTTTTCTCATCGTGATTTGATTTTGTTCTTTAGGCATCAGCTTAGGGTCAAAATTAGATACAATAGAAAATGCTTGGATCGCATAACATTCGATAAAAGGAGGGTGTATGCAGCGAGCCTGGTCGTACGAAAGGGGGCAACGTTGGAGTCATCCTTCCCTCCTCTTCCTGCGCATAGCGACGACGGTCCGAGTCCTTCGGGACCCCATCCCTGGTAAGTAGGAAATTTCTTGTACTCCTTTACTCCCTAGTTAACTGTTTGAGGTGTGTTAATGGTTGCGTCACCAAGTTGTTAGACTCCAAGATCTTCCTCATCTCCCATTCTTTTATTACATTAACTTTCCTCCAGTCCCATCTTTTTGAAGATCTTGGACCCACGTTACTGTAATCCATGCTACCCATTCCTCGCCGTACCCTTCCCCGCATTTCTTTTATCCTATTAGTTTAGATCCACTCCCCACATAGGGATAGTCCGACTTGTTTTCGGTCCTTGCGGGTACCGGAAAACAGTCGCCTCTCCACATCATAGACGGGGAGACGGGAGGGTAACCAAACGGGGTTTTATCCTTGTTTTGCCAATTATTTTGGGTTTTTTCTCCACTCCCTATCATTGCTTATCTGTATATATGATTTCATTGTATTCATTCCGCCTGGGTTTTAAGTAGGTTCTCATAGAGCGAATGTTGTATTTTCGTGATTGTTATGCACCTGTCGATGCATGGCTGTCCCTATTGTATTGCGTGTCAGGGTCAGTGAATGTGGCTAGCTAGAGCTCTTTAGAAATCATCCATCCATCCCCCTCAAAAGGGGTTTCATGCTCCCCTAAACTTTGTATGATTTTTATATCTACAATTTTTGGAAATAAAAGGATCAGAGTGTAGTATCTGCTCCACGGATATTTTGCATCCAGATGACCCTAGCACCTATCTGAGTGATACACTCGCGCAGAGATCCCTCCTTTGTGGTTGATCTAGCCATTTGGAGTCGTTCAGGCTGAAACCCCACCTTTTGTGGTTGACTCTCGCCACTGGAACGCTTTATCTGCGATCCCACAACTTGAGGTTGATCCTCGAACGTATCTGCTCCTCGACTCGGTGCTATTTAGGGAAGGAGGTCCCCAGCCTTGAGTTGGAGTATCTCCGGCGATTTCCACCGGAATCATTCAAGCAGACGGCCAGGAGGCAAACACAAATCAGATGATCTGGAGGTAGGAGCCTTCCAGCTGTTCATCCAAACCGTACCTGGTCCTGTTGAAGGAAGATGTAGCAGAAGGTATTTTGGTTTGGCGCACAATTTAATTCGACGCATAATTTCACCCAATCAGGATGACTTATCCTATTCTCCCGGATTTCCTTTTCCGGGCAGCAGAAATTGGGTAAGCTTCCAAACACAGTCTCTTTGGCTGAACAACGGCGGCCAGTGCAGACGTCCCCCTGGCCGTTCTTCAATAGCAGCAGCAGCATGAACACATGAGGGAACCTATCTAATTTATGTATTCCTTGCGTCTATTATCTCTTAGACCAAGGAATCCCAGTTGAATATGAATTAGATACAATACGCCACCACTGAAACAACTTTATGTCGCCCCCAAAATTGGCTATGTCAATGCGATGCCTTATTCCGCTCTTGGCACCTAGCTCTCATTTCACCTCTGGGCCACTTTAATGGAGACAACGCACGCCTCTCCTCAAATCACCAGACACACAAAACTCACGGTGACTCCAAAGTTTATTTTCTCCAACGGCAAACAAGACTTTCGCTAGACTACAGTGAACACAATCCCTTGCACGTCCAAAGATACGCGCTGCTTTCTCAACTCTATATCTTCATTTCATCTCCTTACTCACAATCTTTCCTACGAGACTTGCAGCACAAAAATCAAACCAAATATTCCATGCTGCAAATAAAAAAACTATTCTTAAAAACACATTTTGACTATTGGCATCTTACTTCTTCATCCTTCCTTTTATTTCTCACAATCTAGCGAGGAAGTAACTAAACACAAACACGTCACAACTCTTCCTCGCTCAACAATAACAAAACCTTTTCTCGTTAAAAACAAACAACTTCTCCTCGCCAAAAACACGTAACTAAAACCATTACTAAAACACAACACTTTCCCTCTCGCTAACAACAAAAAAAATTATGGCTAAAAAGGAACATATTGATCTCCTCACCTTTGTTCCGACTCACCGGCAACTAGGACATCCCTGTCGCTAATTGTGCCTGTCCTGCTAATTGTCCGTTCCTGCCGTACTTGCAGTAACCTCACCTGTCTGCTGTTTGCCTGTTCCCAACACCAGCTCTATCTTGCCATCTCCTGCTGGTTGAAGACCATTCAACTCGAGTGCTCAGAATATACTCAATAAACTGTTCTTGTTAGGGAAAAAAACATGTCTTTTGCGAACTACAAGCTTATTTGTTTTCAGCCTTTTGGTTCTGGCTTAGCCCTTGCAGATAGTTACCGTCTCCTGATCTTGAGTCTGACCAATCCGCAATTTAGTGACCACACCAACGACCCTGTCGACATCCAGTACCATCCACAACAACTACCAGACCAGTGATCGACCAGCCTCCAATTGATTACCTTTCCAGCACCGATCTCTACATAATCAGGTCAATAAATTTGCGCCTGTTTTTTTGTTACACTGTTACCCTTACGTTTGCCTGTTCAGTGTCTTGGCTGTTCACATTAATTCATGTTTGTAAACTAAGTAGAGTTGACATCCTTATCGGCCCTGCTACATTTGTTTTTGGAATGGAAAACTGATTCCATTCGAATTTTACTGTGGTCTAGCGGTTAGAGTGTTCGTCAAAGGCCCGGAAGACTAGGGTTCAATCTCAGGTCAAGTCATACCAAACACTCAAAAAATGGTACTTGATGTCTCCTTGCATTATAAGGAATGGATCAAGAGTAAAGTAGAACAATCCAGGGAAAGGATTACGGGTCCCCCTCGACTACGGTTGCCAACAACCCATATTAAATTTTGCAGTAATTTCAATCTATCATATTTTACAGAAACACCAGTGTGAATTCATCAATTATTAAAAAAGTTGACTTATGATCAAGTTAGGCTTCAGAGATGAATAACCACATAGAAACAGCAGGTACTGAAAATACTCTCAGTCCCATGTGCCAAGCCAAGCAAAGCTTTAGTAAAGAACAACTATTAAAAGTAACTTATATAACTATGATGTAGAAGATTTATAGAGTCAAAGTCAAATCTAAAAGATGAAACATGATAAGTACCACCTAAAATAAATACCTATATTACCAAATCTCATATAGACTGGAAAGTTTTTCTTATATAAACAGATGTGTGTGCATGCATGTGCATATGTGGATAAAAAAAGAACAATCATCAGTGAACTATAAACCTTAATATTAGTAATCAATTGTAGTGAGAAGAAGGCATAAATTTGTTTTTGTTTGTAAACCAGAAGCTTAAATATAAGCTAAGTGTTTATTATTATTATTATTATTATTATTACTTAAGTATACAAAATGTCCTACAAATCAAGAGGTTTTGGTACATATATATCTGAGCATAGATATGACAAAGATAGCATTGACAGTAAAATATGAGATAAAAATGAGGAATATTTCTTATGGTATAGACTATATGCAGAAAAAAATCAGATGGGACATTTGTAATAAAAACAAGGCAAGAAAAGTTAAAATCTGAAAGTTTCTTGGTCAGCCTATAAACTTTTTAACTGACCCTCATATATATTCATTTTGAATATCTAAAGATATATAATTTGGAAGTAGGTTATTCTACTAATAACAGTATGTACTTTACATGATTAATACCTAAATATCTTAGTTTTTCAATATTTTCATTGCTGTTAAGTGTTTAGTATAATAAAAATAATTATTAACATCCCATTGGTCTAATGAGTAGAATGTTTTGCCAACGGTCTGGCAGACTGCGATTTAATATCAGGTTGAGTCATACCAAAGACTTAAAAAAATGGTACTTTATGCTACCTTGCTTAGCAATCAGCATTATAAGGTAAGGATCAAGGGTAAAGTGGAGCAATCTAGGGAAAGGAGTCGCACCCTCCCCTACACCTCAGTGTAATTGCTATTGAAAAGAGAACCTTCAGCTTACCCTCAACTAAAGTTGCCAACTTTACTTTTACTATTTACTATCCACATTGATTAATTAGAAAATTTTTAAAATAGATATTCTGAAATAAGTCCTTGAGTTTCTAAAGTTGCATAACTAAGTCAGCTGAAGTAAATAAATAATAAAATATAAAATTGCATTAAGAAAATTCATTTTCCTAACATTTCTGAACATATTTAGATGAAATCAGGGAATAAAACTAATAGGAATGCAAAATTCTTTTGTCAGGTGTAGAGTGAAAACAGAAAAAATATTTCCTTTCTATATCCAGCCATCCTTGTAAAATTGGCTAACTAGTTAAGTAATCTGGTTGTTTTCTTGGTAGTTTGTACGTTTGTGAACAATGTGTATTATTTTCTGTCAATGTATGTCACAAAGCTTTACTGAAGAGGAGTAATAAATATATAGAATTGAGAAAAAAAGAAGCCTTAAGATATTACTAACAAATAAAATTATTCAATCAACGATGTGAATTAATAGCTAGATGTAGAGATAGGAATAGTCCTTTAACCATGTCCTTTATTGAATCCACGTGGATTCAATAAAGGACGTGGTTCGAAGTTCCATGAAAGTTCCTAAGTTCGACAAACACCTGAAGAAGGCTCAAGGACATATCGTCCGAAACGTTGTGGAAATAACAATAAAGATGAAGACAATAGTCCAAAAACCCTTAATGATAAAAAAGTTGTAAATAGGTTGTTATGTCTCTTGTCTTTGTGTAGTAAAAGGTAGTTGTAATAGGCATGGTGATTGTAGTCTCTCGTATTCTGTTAGTTAATATGAAGTTGTAAAGAAAACATTGGTAGTAGAAAGCTATTTTCTTTCATGTGACAGTGATAATCTTTGTTCAACTTATATTGAAACACATTTGAAAGAAGAATGGCTTCATTCATGAAACAGCTCCCAATTTTCCAAGGTGAAAATTTCTACACTGAATGGATGCAAGATTTACAGGTCTGGGCGGTTCTTACAGATTTACCAAAAGAAAAACAGGGTCCAGCGATATTCTTGTCAATTCTACAGAACATACATGAGTGTGTTAGACATTTGTTGATAGAGATATTGGACAAGTAGAAGGATTTCAATCAATCACAGACAAATTGGATGAAATATATTCACAAGAACTTAATAGAAATGCATACATGGCTTTCAAGAAATTCTACTCCTACAAAAGAGATATTGGTGTAAATATAAATGACTTTCAAGTGCATTACGAATTTCTGTATCAGAAATTACAAAAATATGGTATGACACTCCCCAACGGGGTGCAGGGTTTTTTGTAATAAATGCAGCAAACTTATCCAAGGAAAATGAAAAATTATCAAGAACCACATGTGTGAGTCTCAACTATACAACAATGAAAGAGGTTATAAAAGGCAAGCACTGCATATGACATATGGGAACACTAAACAGCTATTTTGACCTTATTAGGTCTCATCATCAGTGTAAACTGTGATCTCTGCCACTGGAGATTGAACCAGTGACCACAGAATACAGAGCCAAAACTCTACCAATGAGTCACTGGTTCACATCGCATACAAGTGTTGCTAGTTGGGGAGATCACTGTATACACTGCTGATGAGACCTAATAAGGTCAAAACAACTTTTGATTCTTCCTGTGTGTCACACGCAAATTTTCTTGTCATGGTAGTTCATTTTATAATATAAATCCTCAATTTAAAATAAATATGTATATCAATGAAAGAGACATTAAAAAAATTGTTTTCTGATGTATCATCATTGGAACAAAAAAATGTTCCAGTTGTTAAAGAAGTGGAAATGATAAATTTTAATTGTCACAAGAATGCCAACAAATAAAAATATCATTGAGGAGGAAATGGAGTGAATCTCTCTGAAATACAAGGTAAACTAAAATGCTGTTTTAAATGTAATTTTGCTCAACATTTTGTACAAGACTGTACTAGTTTGAGAAACAATATCAACACTGTTATGGACTCAGACTAGGTATATTTTACCTTGTTTAAAGTGAATACATGTTATCGGAACATTATAACTGACTCAAATATAAAAATATCTAAGCTTGTGAGAGAGACACTTGGTATGGTTGTGTTGGATTCAGCCTGCTCTTGGACAGTTGCCGGAAAACTATCATTTGATATTTCTTTGACATGTTAAATGACCGAGATAAACATTTAGTAAAAACTGCAAAGTCTTACAGGACATTTTGTATTTTGGTAGAAGTAAAAGCCATTAAATCAGTTAAATTTCTGGTAACTGTAGTTCTTGTAAAAGGCATTAGAATGTATATTGAGGCTGACTTACAAAAAATTATTTACTTTTATTATTGAGCCATAAATCTAGGAAAACTGCTGGAATGCTTTTAGATTTAAAAAAATGACAGCTATTGGATTTTAGGCAGATATATAAAATTACGAAGTATTACTTCTGGACATAATAGTATTCCACTGACTAATATGCTTTTGAAGGTTGAAAGACTGGTGAATATTGTGCTACACTGGGAGACCTTAAAAAATGTTCAAGGGTGGAGAAAAGAAGGAAGGCTGAGAAATTACATAGGTAATTTGCTCATGCATCGAAAGAGAAATTGATATCCTTGATCAGAGGCAGTAAAACCTTTAATAAGGAGTTGCTGGATCTGATCCAGGATATTAGTGATTCTTGTTCTGCCTGAGGTGTTGAAGACCTCCTCTTCAACCAGTAGTAGGATTGATGCTTGGGAACAGGTTCAATGACACTGTGTGTCTGGATTTAAAGGAACATGGACATAACCAATACTGGATTCTACACTTAACCAACACATTACTCTGTTGCTAGGCTGAATAAAATTAAAAGTGAAGAAATCATCTGCAACATTTTTAATGTGGGTATCATATTTTGGACCTCCTAAGTATTTTTTGAATGACAATGGAGGAGAATTTAACAATGAAGGATACCAACAGATGAATGAATATTGAAATATGCACTACAGGTGTGGAAAGTTCATTCAGAAACGGTACTGTAGAATGCTACAATCTAATGGTAGCTGAAGCAATGGAAAAGACAGTAGAAGATGAGAAATGTGAGCTAGAAATAGCACTGGCTTGGGCTGTTAGTGCTAAAAATGCTCATTGAAATCATTGGAGCATAGACCAAATGAACTTGTGCTTGGCTTTAATATAAACACACCTTCAGTTTTGACTGATGAATTACCTGCATTGAAAGCTGCAACAACCAGTGATATGGTAAGAAAAAATTTAAATGCCCGACATGTAGCAAAGAAAAACTTCAAAGAAGCTGAATCAAGTGAAGAATTAAGAAAGAGCTGAAATGACTACGTTTTAACAATGTTTTACTTAGTTTAGCTTGTGTAATCTTAAGCGTTTTATCCGTGCTTTAATCATTCTAACCATAAGTACATGTTTTAATTAAAATCGAGATTTGCAATTAAGATTTGCTTAAGAATTACACTAGCTAAACTAAGTAAAACATTGTTAAAACGAAGGCATTTCAGCAACATTTTTAGATGTCTTTGGGTAAAAATTCACACATAGGAATGGGTATGTAAATTTAGTTAAATAACATTGCAAATATAATTCTTGTAATAAATATATGTATGTGCACACATTAACATAAATAAAACCTTTGAAAAACACTGAAATTCATACTAGAAAACCTACGTGAACTACCATGAAAAACTAATCATTTATACTATCAATGTAACAGAAACATCTAAAATAAACTAATCGTTTTTGATCAAAGTTGTACAATATAAAATGAAAGGAAGTGATTAGTTGAAAAAAGGAAAGATTATGAATGCCTAAATCAACTGGAAAATATAGTCATTGGTTGAATATAGAACCAAAAGTGGAAAGTGAAAATCCAGTCTCTATCAGTATGGATCATGTTGATCAAGAGTATGTAGTTTTGCTCACATCTGAACAAGAAGAGACAAAAGAGGTGATTGATACAAAGAAAAGAGAAATAGAAAATATTGAGATTCATGGAGTATATGAACGTTTGCCTGACATTTGTCAGAAATGCATAGCAACAAGATGGGTTATAATAGAGAAATTTACAGAAAAAAGGAAGATAATGAAGGCTTGCATTGTTGCTCTTATCTTGTGCAACCATGGTGCATGATCAGGGGTACGACGTTAAACCTGAAACCCAAACAAGTGAGGCAATACCTTTTCCCATTGATTTCTACTGTCTGGAATGGCTACAGAGGTTTCTCAACGTGAACTTGCAAATAGGCCCTGCACAAGTCCAACACAGCAATGTCTGACCCTTGCAGCTGCTACTCTCTTAACATCTATACAGGGCATATATGCATCTATGAGCTTGTTGAGCTTGTGGTAGTCCATGACAAGCCAAACTTATCATTTATTTTCCTATAGGACAGCCATTAGAGGGATCAGACCCTTTGAGAATGTGAGATCATCTTCAGGGTATGGAAGCACCCAGCCATTTTGTATCTGAGTTTGCAACTCTTGGTTGTGTTGTATAGTATACTGTATCGTTATTAACAACGAGGAACACGTATGTATATAAAAATATAAGATTATATTTTTATTTTCGGCGATGATACTTGTGTGGAGCAGAAAAGCAATCGTAGAGAGTTTGTGCACACGGAGGAGCTGTGGGAGACGGAAGAGCCAGTGAACAACTGACTTTAGCTGAAATTCGGGAACTTACATAGTCTACAACTCTCACGTGACCTGCAGCAATTCCTCTTTTTCGTTAACCATGGTTACGCCCACATCTCACTTCTTTGCTTTCCATTGGTTATGTTGTCTGCTTCCCATTGGCTACTTGCCTAAGCCCAGTTCTGTGGGCATACACATCTGCCACTATCACCGAATTCAACCACACCCATTGTTCAGGTGATTTTCCGATATCTTTGACTGGATGCACCTGTTTTCAACATCCACCGTATTCACAGCAACTGTAGGCATGGTGACATTTCGGCAATCACCTTGTTGATATTATCCCTGAGTGGATGTAGCTATGTCAACATCCTCTGATACACAGCACCTGTGGACATGATGACATTTCTGTCAACAACATCTGCTGTATTCACACTCGCCGGTCACGTTAATATATTACACTCCTCTCCATCTTATTTTCCAAAATGTTCACATGGGAACGTGCAACTCTCCTACTGTCTCATCTCTCCACACAAGCGAGGCAATTGTATAAAAATTTGCATATATATATATACAGAGACAAAACAAAAAAACAAAAAAAATTTTTTTCTTCTTTCTTTCCCCTTTCCCTTCACCTTAAAGTATATATATAAAAAAAAAAAGTTAAGGAAGGGGAGAAGGGAAAAAAATCTCAGGATGACAAAATTGACCACCCACACAATGTTCATGTCCATTATGCCCACACTTTTTTTTTCTTCTTTTTTTTTCATAATGTTCTCAGTATCTGATTTTTATTTATTTATTTATTTATTTTTTCACATACCTGCAGAAGTTAAAGTTCGTTTTCTTTGCATTTTGTTGCACAAGTAGACATCCCAATGCATGACCATACAATCATAGGTAGTAACCGCGCCCCAATATTCAAACGGACATTGAGTAAATGACCCTCGGTCAACACCATGTGTGTCTCCACTCGAGTTCTATTGTTACACATATAACTTCTTAATTCCAACATACTATGTTGGAATACAGAAAAGCTGCCATTATCTGCAGTACACGTCATTCAAAGTCCAACCGAGAAAACCACAAAATAAAATAAAGAAGATCACTGATTCTATCTGTTTATGATGGGCATACGATCCACCTGGAGGATTAGTCGTTTCTAATACAGCTTCTAATTCCCAAACAACAGGGTCTAAAAAAATAGGCCCGTGACTCGTAATTCTCTAGGTTGTCCTGAGTTCTTATTTCCTTTAACTACGGTACACACTCCTGTATTCAGATCTAGGTACACCTGACCTGTAGGCATCTCTCAGTTCAACCCAAAAAGTTTGGGCGTTGGACACTCTTTGGCCCCGCAGCACTGTTCACCAGGGACAATTCAACTCTCTTTTCTGAAGTACGTTTGCTTCCCCTCCACTTAGCAATCCACTTTCTAGCTATTATCCCAAGGATTATTAATAAGCTAACTATGCTAGAACTAACTCCTATAATCAACTTTTTTGAGGTTTCTTCATACCCCCCGCTAAATCTCTCAATATTTACCTGTTCTAAGGTATTTAATAGTTTGGGGATAGGAATCTCCTTCATGTCACGCAGTTCTACTGGCATGGTGTCCACCAAAAAATTGGGAAATTTCTGCGTCATTGGGGACCAAACTACCGGATTAGAGACGTTTATGAGTGTGAGCTGCAGCTTTCCTACATTTTAAAATCTTGAGTTACCATTAATCTGAGCAGCCAGCACCATGTGATCATTGTAAGCTGTACACCCTTCCTCTATCTGTATAGTGGTTAGTGGGGCTTGAGCAATAAGCTTACTCCAAGACCCATCACCACAGAGTACCGTAAAGTGCAGATCGCTGATTGCTGCTAACATCCAAGATCCCCCGTCCACCCTGATCGCTATTGGAAGTCGAGTGTTCGTTTTAACTGTGACCCAGCAGTTCTTCTCTATTCCTACTTGATTATGCCGAAAAAGCGACATCTCACAAGACTCTCTTGAATTGGTAGTGTAAACGGGACCGGACACCTCGCATAATTTGCTGGTACTTGCCAAGCACCGTACCACTTCAGCCTGACTTAAGAGAATGTAACGGGTCCCAGCCCTATTTACTGCAATCATTTCTGACTCCAGTTCGAACCTGGCCGACAACTTGGATCCGTCTGCTGAACCTGTGCGTATGGGCAACGGAAGGGGAAAATTCAAGATACTATATACTATACAGAAGTGTTCTCTATCTACCAATGGGATGTCCACCACAACCACGATAGATTTTGAGTCAAAAAGTGTCCTAAAACTCAATATCCTATAGTAATACCATATGTCCTTGTCTAGATCACTTGCTAATTTAAAGTTATCCGGGAGCGTCTGAGCTATACTATGCATTAACCCCCTCAGATTGTGCGGTGCGATTATACTGGGAGACAAATGGCCAACCGACAACAAGTTGAGCTGCAGTTCCAAGTAGCTCAAAGCCATGTGGACACCCAAGAAATATTTCCCGAATTTATCAACCATAATCTTGTATAACCAGTGTCTATGCGTAAGGATTTCTAGTGTGGATACTTGTTTGTCCAATCCCTGTGTTGCATTCACCATGGAAATCACAATATTTTTAAGGCTAGAAATGAGCTCATTTATTTTGTGTCTGCTGTCGGATACCTCACATCTCGTAACATTTACAATAGAAATGCTGTCCTCTATCATGTGCAATATCCGCCCCTGTGTATTTGCTAATTTACCCAATGCCTTTCTGATCACACACAGATCATCTTCTTACATAACTATAAAAAGGTAGCTAAGAGCATTTCCTACAAATGGCAATACTGAACACTTTGTTCTGTAAGTAAGAGACCGATAGTCTTCGTATTTCAATAAGAGCTGTTCGCATTTTGTTAAATTCCTCGTTCACATTGTTTATCAGAGTTTCAAAGATAACATCTCCAAGGAATTCTGGTGGGAAGCCTTCCTTTTCACCTGATCGGACATTTTTTATGTATTCTTTTAACAACTGGAACGCAGCATTGTATGGTGTCAGATCGATTGAAAATGTCACCAGCCACCTTGCTCTTGTGAGTGATATTTCATTTTGCTCACTAAAGACGACGTTCTGATAACTCTCAATCGCTAAGTTTGACCCAGGAAACAACAACAGGACCAAAAGAACAAGGTTTGCCATCTGAAATAAGAGAGACATAGCTGTAAGTCTCGATATGTATTGCCGCCAGAGATGAGTAACTCTGCTTACACTTTAGATGCTACTAATTCCCTCCTCATGGTTGCATCTTCCACATGCATTATTACAAGGAAGATAACCTAACTCTTTATCTTAAACGATCCTTATTCCTCTCGCAGTTTCTTCTCTAACTTTATAACATATCTGCCAGTAAATCCATGAGGCTTTTCAATTACTCTTTCTTAGTTATGTGTTCATCTGTGGAACATATCAGCGTATCAGCTCTCTTTGCCCCAACGGGCGTTTGTCCCACTTGGATAATGTCGCTCATATCGCTGCCTAGTGATCTTTCAGAAACTCCTTTATCCTCATAAGTAGATTTGGATGTGTCCCTCTTTGGGCAATCATCTTTGAGAGTGGATGAATAACTAGTTATGCCCCCACTTCCAACCTCTTTATCTGTTATTTTACGTTGTGTCATGATACGGTGCTCCATTAATGGAACATCAGACTCATCGTCTGATTTCTCACATTTGTGCCGACACTTGCGTACTGGAAAGTCAGCTTGGTCCGCTCTGGATTTGCTATCAGAATCACTGGAATCCATTGGAGCAGCCAATACAATTTTCCGTAACGGCCTCTCTGTAGTGGGAATTTCCCATTCCTCAATGGACTCAGCCCGGAAATGCTCGGCATTCGCCTTACTGACTGAACCGGTTAACTGATCTCTAATTCTATAAGAGATGGGGCCAGTCTTTTCAACAACCACATAATATGGCTGCTAGCGCGTATCTAACTTCCCTTTCTTATGGTGATTCATATAGTACACCAAATCGTCTACCTTGAACGTTACATCCTTGGTCTTACTAAGGGATTTATCTATCGCGGTTCTCCTTGCTTTTTTATATTAACTAGAGTGAAGCTACGATGCATTTCCTGTAGGGCGATTTGGTGCTACTCATCACCATAATATATGCGACGAGGCCTCAGTATATTACCCAAAGGCAAAATAACATCCCTGTTATAGAGTAAGTAATACGGTGAAAATTTCATGGTCTCACTTACATGAAACCGGATAACCGCTAACATCTGGTTAATGTAAATATCCCATGATTGTTCATTGAAATCTCTCAACTTTACAGTTGCTCTGAGGATGATAAAAGGAAGTTGTCACATGGTCCACATTTAGATCTTTTAATGTCTTTTTCATTATTTTGTTGACATTCTCCGGCCCATTATCGGTTAAAAGCTGAAGTGATGCCCCGAATCTGGGAAAAATTTCATCAATTAAAAGATAAACCACTGTTTCTCCCTTCTTGTTAGGAACTGCAAACGCCTCAGGCCAACCACTGTACATATCTATGAATGTAACTATGTATTGGTTACCCGAATGAGTCTTTGGGCAGGGTCCGGAGATATCTAAGGCAAGCTTTGCGAAGGGAAAAGGAGGCAAATCGTACTCCTGTATATGGGGTTGCTGCTTCCTTAGGTTTCTTGTTTGGCATGGAATACATTTACCTACAAAATCATTTATTTCTCTTAGCAAACAGAGCCAGAAATACTTTTGCTTTATTGAATGGAACGTCTAATCCACACCCATATGGCCATTGTCATTGTGGTATTGAATTAGCACTCTTTTTCTAAGGTGAGACGGAACATACAGCCTGATGAGCGGTTCATCGTCAGGCTGGGACAAGTAGTACACTATCTCATCCATTACTATGTATTTTTTCTGCTCTGCTTTGGTAGCCCTACCATTTCTTAATCTAATCTTTAGGTCTAAAATTTCCTTGTCCGACTCTTGCTCCCTGATTATGTCTATCCCCTGTAATGTTCAGGTGTTTCTGATGAATCGTCGACATTTCCATAGGATGCAAATTCCTTCGGTTCAATTAAATTCTTCGCCACAATTCCAACACCTAACAATGCGCTCGTTCCCTTCTTGCTTGCAAGTTTTGTATTTTTCACCATTATTACTTCCCTTTTTATTGTTCTTATTCCTATGCTTACTATTATTATGATTATTATTAGATATAGCAGGGCTCACGGCTTCTATCGGTACCCGTCTATGACAGTGGCAAATCTCCATAGGCTCGTCTTCATATCCAGAGCTTGCATTGAGTCGAGTTTTCCATTTCAATTCAGATAACGCTTTCTTATAGGCAGCATATAATGTTTGCGGCTCCTCCTTCATCACTGCCATTTTTATATCCTGATCCTTTAGCCCTTCAATAAAAAATCCCAGAACTTGTTTTGCAACAATTTTATTCCCCCCATCAACCCCAACATATGCGCTCTCTGCTAGACGTATTACTCTCTACATGTAGTCCTGTATTCCTTCTGTTCTACCCTGCTTAATGTTCACTAACTCAACTAGCCAAGCATTGGGGTTGGAAACTAACCCGTAATACTCTCCCAAAGATTTTTTAACTCATTCCATGTGGGTTGTGGGTTATTGGACATTAATCTATAAATGTATTGTCTGACAGTTCCTCTGGTTGTGAGGAGAGCCACCTGACATTTGTCTTCTGCCACATGCACAATTCTAAAATACCTTTCCATATCCTCCAACCAGGTCCTATATCCACCATCTTCTTTATGCAATAACGGTTGTATGTTTTTTAAAAGGACTCCTCCCTTAAGGTGTTTGTCACCGAACAAGCCACGTTTCTTAACTCTGCGGTCAGACTATGGACAAAATTGGAAAAAGTATGCTGTTCCATTTTAACATTTTTTTTGGGGGGGGGCAACTTCCTATTATATATACAAGAGCAGAATACACACAAGGTCAAACTGAAAGTCACTTATCTTTCGTTGAATTGTCCGTGACACTATGATCGTCCAGTTTTTTTTCGTTGTTTTTGCCAATGGCAACCAGGTTCGTTAATAATCTCTGTCTCTTCTTTTTTTTTTTTTTTAAACAGAACAAATCGTGTATGTTGTATAATATACTGTATTGTTATTAACAACAAGGAACACGTATGTATATAAAAATATAAGATTATATTTTTATTTTCGGCGATGATACTTGTGTGGAGCAGAAAAGCAATCGCAGAGAGTTCGCACACACGGAGGAGCTGTGGGAGACGGAAGAGCCAGTGAACAACTGACTTTAGCTGAAATTCGGGAACTTACATAGTCTACAACTCTCACGTGACCTGCAGCAATTCCTCTTTTTCGTTAACCATGGTTACGCCCACATCTCACTTCTTTGCTTTCCATTGGTTATGTTGTCTGCTTCCCATTGGCTACTTGCCTAAGCCCGGTTCTGTGGGCATACACATCTGCCACTATCACCGAATTCAACCACACCCACCATTCAGGTGATTTTTCAATATCTTTGACTGGATGCACCTGTTTTCAACATCCACCGTATTCACAGCAACTGTGGGCATGGTGACATTTCGGCAATCACCTTGTTGATATTATCCCTGAGCGGATATAGCTATGTCAACATCCTCTGATACACAGCACCTGTGGACATGATGACATTTCAGTGATCACACCGGTCTTATCAATCTATCTGTCAACAACATCCGCCATATTCACATCCGCAGGTCATGTTAATATATTACAGTTGTACTCCTCCTGTAGTTGCTCAGGGTTAGGATATTCTGACAGCCTGTTTTTTAAACATGACTGGCAGCTGGTCACCTAACTTACTTCAATGATGTGATCCATATCCATCTGTTCACGTCAAACTCTGCTTAGAAATTGGGCTCATTGAAGATGATGACAGTGCAGATTGGCTCGTCATGTTGGGGAAATTTTACCTCACCAGTGCAAGTCATGGACATCCCATCCAGCCATTTGATTGCATCCAGCCCAAGCAACAAATCAAATCCAAGCAGTTCCTCGTCTACGATCAGAACTTCTATGTCGATAGAGTTGGGATGGTCTGGCTTGGCATAAGCAACTCCATGCCAAGCCGAACCACCCCAACTCCATGTACTCCCCTCTACAGTCAGCAGGTATACCTCCTTTCTCTCCCATACCTGACAACATGCTTTTCATATGAGCATTTGTGTGCAACCAGTGTCCACAATATTCCATTCTACTGATCTGCATAGTCATTGTAAATAGTGCTCTATCTAAAGGGGATTTGGAGAGAAGACTGGCATCAAAGACTTGTCTCCCTGTTTGTTTTGTGAACATTTTCGGGATATATGTTCCTGCCACTTACACTGATAGCATGAAACTGGTCTTCAAGGTCTATGATCCTCTTCCTTTGAAGTTTCACACTGCAAGAGGCGAAGTGATTGGGTTCATCACACACATAGCATTTTATTGGCGATCAACATTTTTCGCCTGAGAAAGTGATGATCATGCAGCCACCACTACTTACTCAATATCTGTAGGGTATTTCTTCAGTATAACTCAAACTCAAGCCAACACTTATGAAATATCCAGATTTTCTAACTGGAAAGAGGTTCAGAGCAATTCCTCAGCATGCTCTAGCAACCCAGCAATAAATATGCAAATCAGACTCCGATCCATCATTCCAATGACCAGAACTGCGAGTTTATGCAATTTGGTCAAAAAGACATTGACAGTTTCACCCGGACATAAGCGGTGTGCTACAAGTTGCTTCCAAGCTGTAAAAGAGTCTAGAGCAAATGCCATATACAAAGTGTTTTTAATCCAGGTAAAGTCAGTCTTCTTGTTCTTGGTCAGCTGCTGGTACACCACATATGCACCTCCTGATAGATGCATTGGAACCACACACTCTATACGCTTTATGGCGCTCAGCTGGCATATCAATTTTGCCTTCTCGATCCACTCGATAACTGACTGTCCAGAATTACTTCCATCAAATAGTGGTATTAGTTTAGGATTGAAAGTTATAACTGACTATAGATTGTATGAAGCTCACAAACAAATTAGGCAGTCTTCTCTTGAACAGGGCAGTCTTCTCACAAACAGGTGTCCAAGAAAGTTTTCGATCAACTGACGAAACCTCAGACACACTCATTTTATAGACCACAATGAAGCGGCCTATTGGTTAAACAGCAGAGTTTTACATTTGCATTGCCGCACTTCATCAATTTTTTTCTTCAATTGCTCTATACACGTGCAACTTGAGGACGTTTTTGTGAGTGATGCTGTGTAAGATACACATGACATCACAAGTATCAAAAAGTCTATTAGCCTAAGAGACTTTTGCACTCAGTGAACCAGCTAAAGCAGGGGTATAGCTGCTATGTTGCAAGAGACATTTAGATTACCCAGGCTTCCTGAAGTCCTTTGTAAAACAGACAATGCATCTCTGGTAGAGACTTTAAATTCATCAAATCTGCTAAGTGACCAACATCTGAGAATTGATGAGGCTAGAGTGAAAAAAATGATGGCAAAGAAAGAGATCCAAACTGAATGGATCAAAGGGAAAGAACAGGTTGCAGATTGTCTGACAAAAGTGGGAGCCTCTTCTGAAAGTTTAAGAGATTTATTGCATGAATGAACTTTTCAAAGATCTTTATTTTAAATAGAACAGCAGATTTCATATGAAGAGTCTAGCTATGTTAGAGTCTGAGTTATGTCACCTGATAGTGGTAAATACGTAGTTATGTCCCTTGTCTTTGTGTAGAAAAATGGAATTGCAAGTGAGTCCATTGCTATAGGCTCATGCCAGAGATCGATATAGTTGATTTGAACAAGTATTGCTCATAATTAAACTAACTAAAGGCAAAAATCAATAAAAACTACATTCAGGATTAGTCAAGAAAAAGTGGATTTTGGATTACCACTAACACTGGTCTTTCCAAAACTTTCTTAATGAAAAAACTGCAAAAAAAATTTCTTTGTATAAAAAAAGTTCTGGAAGGCTAGAATTATGAAGTGGTCTGAAAGGAAGTAGAACAAAATGCTAAATGTTTTTAATAAAGTTAATATCAAATTTTTCTTAAGAAGTGGTCATGTAATAGCATTTCATCAATAATCTTTATATTTCTTTTTTGGTTCCTAACTTATACATCAAATTTATTTCCATAAACTGAAATTGTAAAACAGTAACAACTGCTCAGGCAATCCAATATATTAGATATACTAGTATCACTTATTTTATATTAGGAATTGTTCCGATAATGGAACCACTTTGTATTCTTGATGTTATTAATAAAAAGTTCTGACCATTCTATTCTTCAGCTCATCAGGTATATAATCTATGATTAAAATTTAGGAACTTTTTTTCAGTTAGAAAGGAAATAAATAGCAACAGAATCCATTCCAGCAACAATAAGTACACCAAATATCTGAGTTGATTCCTATTATTTCCAATGGTTCTTTAACACCCACATTGTCCAGCAAAGTAAACTACAATGTTGAATTTTTTACGGGCTTGACTTATGCTAATTAAATATTAAAGGACACTTCATTTAACTTCTTCATTCCTCAATGATGCTCCTAGTCAATTATTTGAACTTCATCCTACTTTTCTGCCTCTAGATATGGTCACCCAATTACTTTTCTCCTCTTGATTTCTGGTTATAGCTTCATATATTGGCTTGTCAATCATATGCATAAGCCAGGCACAAAGATTTAAATACTAAGTAGCTTTCTCTTCACAGTAAAATCAGTTTTAGAACTATTTAAACCAGTTACAATTTACATAGCAAAGAAAGAAATCTATTATATTAGTCCAGCCATTGCCAGCAGATAAAATGATATCAAACATGGCAAAATATCAGAAAATTTAACAGTGTAAATAGACGCGTACTATACTTATCTGCCTTTGGCATTTTGTTATTGTTGTTACCTCCCTTACTAGCATTCTTCAGTTGATGAATTCGCTTAGTTAGGGAATGTTTTGTTAAATAAATTCTTGTTTAGGAATACCTGCCTTGTCAACTCATTTCAATTTATTTAGCAAAACAAGTTCAACAGTATGGAGAAATACTTGAAACTGGAACGTTTGGACACCCCTCCTAATATATCATTGTCAAGTAAGAATTTTACTCACTGGTTTCGAAGCTTCTCGTTCCTACGAAAAATTATTGACCCGAACATCCATACTGACTTAGATAAACTTGATACCCTGATAGATTGTATTTCTTCTGATGTATATGAATACATTGCTGAGTGTGATACTTTCGATACTGCTGTTAACCGTCTGAAAGATCTGTACATTCAACCCCCGGACGAAGTTTTTGCCCGGCATTTACTTGCTACTTGCGGCCAAAAAGAGGAGGAAAATATTGATGAATACGTTCAAAGACTACAGTTACTAGCAAAAGAATGTCATTTTAAATCTGTTGATGCGGTTCAAAACCGTGATGACTGTGTTAGAGATGCATTAATCACAAGTTTACATTCAAACATTATTCGACAATGGCTACTCGAAAACAGGACACTGCATTTAAATATAGCCATTGAGCTCAGAAAAATTTAGAAGCATACACATCCACTCAAACACCAATTGTAGGTGCAGTTTCTCAGGAAAATACCAGTACCAGTGTCCAGTCAACGGATACCATTAATACATGTTGTGCAGCTTTGGCTAATACCAAGTACACATGTTTTTTCTTAGGAGGATCTTGTCATAATAGAAGTGTGTGTGTGTGCAATCAGAAATGCTACTTGTTTCAAGTGTAAAAAAGAAGGCCATTTCTCAAAAATGTGTCGTTCAAACCCAAAAATAACATCTGCTGCAACATGCTCTCACAGACTCGCGACAATGTTGATATCAAATACTTCATCTGCTTCCTTAGAATCCCTAAAACAGGCTACATTATACGTGTTAGTCGGGGAAAATGGCACCGGTACAGCGCTAATGGATACGGGGAGCTCAGGATCCTTTATCTCTCTTGGTTATGTGAGGAAACACAGACTACAGATGAAACCTGCAGCTGGTAACGTATCCATGGCGTCATCATCACTTAAAGCCTCTATCAAAGGAAACTGTACAGTGGACTTAAGCCTTCTAGGTGAGTGGTATCCAGATGTAAAACTTTCAGTTCTACCTCACCTCTGCTCTGATATTGTTCTTGGCCAAGATTTCATGTCACAACATTCCACCATTTCTTTTGCATTCGGGGGCTCTAAGAAAGATCTTGTAATCTCTTATCCTATCTTCTGCAGTATACCCTCTGCATTAGTGGACACACCATCTTTATTCTCAAATATTGATCTAGCCTGTAAACCTATTACAACTAAATCTAAAAGATGTGAAGAGGGTGACAGGCTTTTCATACAGACTGAGATTGAGAAAATGATCAAGGAGGGTGTAATTGAGGAAAGTACTTTCCCTTGGAGGGCTCAGGTCTTAATAGTAACGAATGAACGTCAAAGAAAGAGACTAGTAGTTGATTACAGTAAAACAATTAATAGATTTACCAGATTAGATGCTGATCCATTACCAAGAATGGAGGATTTAGCTCAAGGAATAGCAAAATATAAAATTTATAGCTCATTGGATCAGAAGAGTGCATATCACCAGATACCATTAAAAGAAGATAAGCCCTATACAGCATTTGAAGCTAATGGTAAACTATCAATTCTGTAGAATTCCTTTTAGAGTTACTGATGGTGTTGCATGTTTCCAAAGGATAATTGATAAGATTATTAAGGAAAAGAATTTAACGAGCGTGTATGCCTATGTAGACAACATTGTCGTAGTTGGGAAAAATCAGCAAGAACATGAGAACTTAGAAAAATTTTAAAAGATTACTGTAGAATATTGATTAACTCCAGTAGAGTGTTGTCCAAAATCTATTTATTTCCTGTAGAAAATTTTACAGGAAGGCACTAGGCCTTATGTTTTGGGGGGAAGGGGAAGGGTGTGGTCTTGCTTTATCTATGTTTTTACTAAGGGAACCTAGCTAGCCACATTCGCCGACCCATTCAACAATACAATATATAGTCATTCATCCGTCGCCTTGCGCGCTGCTACCACAAAAATACCACATTTGCTCTATGCAGAAAGACCTACTTAAAACCCCGGAAGTGATGCATGATTTTATTTACAAATTGTGATTTTTTTACAAATGAATATGATGGGGATGGGAGAAAAACCCCGAAATATATACAAAAACAAAGAAACAAGGAAAAATCCCCCGTTTGGTTGCCCTCCCATCCCCCCGTCTATAAAATTGGAGGCCGACTGTTTTCCGGGGCGAAAGAACCGGAAACAAGTCGGACCTGCCCTAGGTGGGACTGGGATCCTAATCTATAGGGGGAAAAAAGGGAAAATAAAGGGGTCGGGCACGGTGTGGGTCGATACAAGACGGTAATATGATTTTTTTACATATGAGTGTTCAAGATCTTCAGTATAAGCGGACTGGGATACAGGTTGAGGTCGTAAAATAATGGGGATGGGGAAGATCTTGAATACTATAGACTAGATGACGGGGACAATGACTGACAACATACTGCTAACTAGGTTACAAGGGAAAAAGCTTGCCTACTTACCGGGGGTGGGGTCCCGAAGGACCCGTACCGTAGACGCCATGAGCGGGCAGAGGAGGGAAGGATGACTCCAACGTTGCCCCCTTTCGTACGACCAGGCTCGCTGCATTCACCCACCTTCTGTTGAATGTTATGCGATCCAAGCGTTTTCTATCGCATCTGATTTTGACCCTCAGCTGATGCCGAAAATACAAAACCAGATCGCGATGAGAAAAGTTTGCATCGTCATACAATCCCTTCTTTCGCGTGATCCAAATCACCATTCGAGCTACAGCCAGGATCGCGAGAAACACCACACGCTTCTCACCCTGAAACGGAGGAAGAACGTTGTCCACGACGTAACCAACGTCGAGCAGCACGAGCTGCTTGGGTTCGATGCGAGCCGTCCACTCCCCGACGTGATCCCAAAACGGGCGAACTCGCTCGCAGTAGTAGAAGGCGTGCTCAGCCGTTTCTTCCAATCCACTGGCGCAGCGAGGACAATCAGGCATGTCTGCTAGGCCCGCTTTGTAGTTCAAGCCGAGAAGGGGTAACGCATTCCGTACAAGTCGCCAGGTGAGCGAGAACTCGGAGTTGTTCAAGAAGCTCGATCCTGGCGCCCAATTCCAGTGAGAGCGGATCTCCTCCGCCGTCCAGCCTCGCCGCTCGCTAAGAGGATCAGAAGCGGAACCCACCACTAACTCCCGATATAGCTCTTTCCGAGGCCGTGAAAGGTCACTGGACCCAAGAAGATTACGAAGGGCCTTTCGGCACTCGCTAAAAAACAGTGCTTCGCCCAAAGGCCTACGTCGACCTTCAGCCTTTGGGTCTGACTTGAGGCGAGGAAAAGTCCGACTCGCCTTTCGTCTCCACACTGAGTCCCCTGTCAAGGACCGGCCGAGGTATGCAAGTCTTTCAGCAAGCCAGTGGCTCTCCAGATCAGGCATACCCAGACCCCCGTTGCGTGTACGTTGGATACAGACCTGCCTACGGACCATCGGCCTTGCACCTCCCCAGAGTAATCTGGAGAGGGATTGTTGCAGTGCCAACCGACGTGCCTTAGGCAGAGGAAGTACAGCCAATCGGTAAAGGATCAGAGGGAAGACGTACGTGGCGCACGCCTCCGCCCTGCCCTTTAAGGACAACCTCCTTGAAAGCCAGATTCCCACCTGAGCATTCACCTTGGTTTGTACTTCCGACCAATTTCGCTCCAGTTGGAGGTCGGGCCCGAACCACACCCCGAGGATGCGGATGGGTCCGTCACTCCAGCGGAAGGGCCCTGGAAGAGTATTGCTACCCCTCCAAGCACCAAGCCGCAAACCTTCGCTCTTGTCAAAATTGACCTTGGCTCCTGCGATCCGCTCGTACCCGACAACCGCCTCTTTCACAGCCTTTATATCCAGACGGCGGGATACAAAGACTGTGATGTCATCAGCGAACGCGGAAACCCTTGCCGCAAGGCTGCTAACAAAAGGTATACCGCGCAGGGACGGACTTGTCCCCTCATCCCTAAGCCTGCGCAGGAGGGGCTCCAACGTGAGGACATAGAGTAGAGGAGACAATGGGCAGCCCTGCCGCACCGAACGCTCGATTGCGAAAACCCTCGAACGCCTTCCGTTCACCTGCACCACTGCCTGAGGGTTGTGGTACATCATGCTAATCCATCTGCGGAACTCCGGTTTGAATCCGGCAGTCTCCAAAACAGACGCCAAGAACCGATGGTCAACCCTATCGAAGGCCTTGGACTGATCTAAACTGATCAGCGCGGCTTCTGTGTCGTCTTCTATCCCCTCTAGGACCTCGCGAATCAAGTGCAGATTGTCCTGGATCGATCTTCCCTTCACAGCAAAGGTCTGTTCAGGTCCGATCAGATCACTGATGACACGCTGTAAACGATTCGCCAAGACCCGGGCCAAAATCTTTAACTCTGTGTTAAGCAGAGTTATGGGCCTGTAGTCATCTAAACCCTCCCAAACATGCCTGCCACCTTTCTTCAGCAATGTGATCACGCCCTTGGTAACGCTACCAGGGATGGCTCCTTGGGCGAACCAATGGTTGAACATATCCGTCAGAATAGGCACAAACATGTGCGACATCCTCAAGTACACTTCGTAGGGCAAACCATCTAGTCCCGGCGACTTGTTCAGGCCGACCTGCTTCAACGCATCACGGACTTCGCATTCAGTAACCACACCCTCGCAGCCAGCCGCTTTAGCCACCCGGAGGCGGGGAAAGTCGGCAAGATAGCTACGAAACTCCCGGATCGGGAGATCAGGGCAGCGGGCAAAGCGATCCCGAAAGTGCGCCCGAAAGGCATCACGTATCTCACGACTCGAATGCAGCAGTCGCCCGTCCGCGGTCTTGACAGACGCGACGTACCGATCGGGGAACCTTCGCACTTCTTCTTCACGCGCAGTCGCGTTCGATTTCACAGCTTCGTAGAGAACTCTATTTAACCTGGATCTAACTACGTATCCCTTGTAGCGCTCGCTATTCTCACACTCAAGGTCCCTCCTAGCTAGTTCTACACCTAGGGAGTCCCCCCCCAGCCACCGCCCGGGAAAGTCTATCGTCTATAGCCTTCGCCTCCTTGGCCTTATCTAGTTTGAGCTGTTGACCGTATTTGGTGGCGAAGTCTCTAATCCTATATTTGAGAGAAGCCCACCACCTATTCCCGGTAACCGCCCCCACTAACGCCCGCTGAATTAGGGATTCCAGCCGGTCCCGGAAGTCCCGTATCTCCAGTGAGGAGGTATTGAACTTCCAGTAACCGGCCAGACTAGGCCTATTTACTAACCGTAGACTGACTCTAACAAGTTTATGGTCAGTCCACGCTATCAAGTGGAACGTGGGACAACTAACAAAGTCAATGTCAGCTCGTCTCACTAACACTCTGTCCAAGTAGGAACCTACTTTGGCAGAGGGCGAACTATCTAGCCACGTCCACATCTCCCGCCCTGGGTGATCGAGACGAAACCTGTCGACGAGACCGTGACGAGTCACGAAGCCGACAAGGCTGCTCTCACACCTTCCCGCACTACTAGCTCCCCGACCGACCTTATCTATCTTGGGATCAAGGATCGCATTCCAATCACCCATTAAGACTAGCCGCTTCGTATCGTCCAGGAACGGCGCCAACCGACGAAAAAAGGAAACCCTCTCCGCAGCGATATTGGACGCATAAACCGCAACCAGACGAAACTTGAAACTTTTCACGGCAACATCGGCCACAACCAACCGGCCCCCGTCACCTGCAAAAACAACGTCAACATCAGCATCAAGGCTGCGTCCAACTAGCAAGGAGACCCCAGCGCTGGCGCGGCTGCCGTATGCTGAGAAAACGTTAAAGTCGTTTACCAGCACCCGACAGTCAGCGTCGCAAGTGAAGTGGGTCTCCTGCACTGCAGCAACATCTACGCAGAGCTTCTTGAGTTCACCAAGCAAGCGCGCACACTTGCTTGAATCCCTCAGTCCCCTCACATTCAAACTGGCAACGTTTAAAGCCATCAATCCGACTTACCTTACTCATCGTCGACTACGGGCCGGAAATCCTTGGGCGTGAGGATGCCGACAGCCTGACGCAGGGAACCGGTACCGAGTTCAGTCGTCACTCTGTTGTCCCTGGTGATTCCGCCGACATCTATGGGGAACTTCAGCTTTAGGGCCCTATAAAGAGACGGGTGAACCAAAATCGGGACCCTCCCTGAACAGTAAGTTAAACATTTTTTGAGGGAGGAGTGCTCCAACTCCGCCAGCTTTATGCCCGTATCAGTCTGACAGACCGTACTCAAGAACTTCCATACGCCCTTGGTACGGTCGCCAGCTGACCGGACAAAAGTGGTCACCATGGTTGCACTCCTGAAATTCGCTGGATTTGATACATTGAGGTTTTTTATTTTTTCCAAGCTGAGCAACGGCTTTAGTGCCTTCCGGAGCTGGAAGTCCCCAACTGCCTCCAGCTCCGCAGAGCACAAAGCCGCTGCCCGCTGTATTTGTCCGATGGATAGTTCCTGGTAATTTTTCTTTTGAGTGGGGTCAGGTTTTCTTTTTGGGGAGATGATTGCTGGGAAAAGTTCCTGGGATGATAAGTCTGCTGGGCTGAGTGAGGGAAGGGATGGGGTTCGGGCTAGGCCCGAGGGTTGTGCCCTTTCAGCAGACTGAGATCTGGGGAGTGGGATTTTGTAGGGGCGGTGATATTTTTTCAACAGTTCATGTTGGGGTGAGAAAGAGTCCATTTGTTGGGGAGGAGACTGTAGAGTGATTTTTGGAGGTGGAAACGGTGGTGGAGGTAGTGTAGGTGGTGGTGAAGGTACTGGTGGAGATGGGAGAGGTATTTGTGGTTGAGAGGAGGGGCCTGCCTCCGGTTGGTGTTTTTCGGGGCATATTTTTTTGGCTGCCCCTTCCCCACTGTCCCTTCTCCTCTTCAGATTGGTCGACGTTTCCATTTCTTCTATGATTTGTTTATTTTTCTTTTTCGTCTTTTTTGGTGATGCTATTGGTGTTGCTGGTGTCTTAGGTGTTGCTGGTTTCTTTGGTGTCATTGTTGCTGGTGATGCCGGTGATTCTGTTGATGTTGTTGCTGCTGCTGTTGCCGATGGTTTTGTTGATGTTTTTGCTGCTGCTGCTGCCTGTGATGCTGTTGTTGTTCTTGCTGCTGCTGCTGATGTTGCTGTCGGAGATTTTGCTGCTGCTGCCGCTGCCGATGGTTCCGGTGTTGTTTTTGCTGCTGCTGCTGCTGCTGGGGCCCTGGTTTGTTTTTGAGGAGGGGATGAGGTTGGACTTTTTTCCCCTTGTTTAGGGGATCCCCTCCTCTTTTTGGTCACTTCAGTCCAGCCCTCCTGGTTGTTTTTGGGCTGGACCTGACCCGGGCCCTTGGCCTCCGCTTCTTTGTTGATGGTGATGGTGGTGGCCGCTACGTCTTTTGTTGTTGTTGTTGTTGTTGTTGTTGACGCCTTGTTATCAGGTCGCTGGGGGCAAAACTTAGCGATGTGTCCAACTTGCTTGCACCCCCAGCACCTGGGGCGTCTCCCTTCCACCATCACCATCATCTGCCGATCCCCGCATATCAGCGTTTCAGGGATGGCTTTGAAGCCATCCCTTGACAGGCACAGCCGGAAGGCATAATCCCCGTAGGCTGTCCCGGCCGGGGATCTGAGGAGGATGTTGTCCAAAATCTACCCCTGAGTAATTTGGTTGAGAATAAGTAGATGAATGGACACCACTCATGCAAATGTGTTGGATAGGTCCATTCTTGTAAAGTGAGCCAATCCACATGCTGCTCCACATGCTGCTCCACATGCTGCTCATGCACTCTTCAATAAAAGAGGTGAGCTTTAGCTAGCAAACTTTTTCCAAGGCGCCAGCCATTTGACTTCATTGGTCCCATTTTGACCAGTTTTTCAAAAAAAAAAAGATTTCATTTTTCAGTCAAACGGATTACCATTCTGCTCATCGTGACGACTTCTCCCGGCCGGGCTGAAATTTTCTGACCTGGTTGGTTTTTACAAAAGTTAAGTTTTTTTTTACCTTTTCATATTTTTGTTTTTTTTGTTTTCACATTCACCCCCCCCCTTTGTCTAAGCAGCATATCAGTTATGGCCGGCCGGGCAGATGGCTCGGCCATAAAGGCCCTTTTTTCCCCTACCAAGGGCGACCCTCCCCCCCAGGTGAAAAAGAAAAAAGAATCACCTACCCACAAAAATGCCCCTCCCCCTGACCAGAAAGAAAAAACGCCCCCCAAAAAATCAACTTCCCCCGACAAAAATGCCACACCAGACAAAATCTCCCAAGAAAAAGAAAATAGTTGGACAGCCCCCCCGAAAATACAGGTCGATGTCGACGACTTGCTCCAGCAAGCAAAGGCCATCTCCAGTGAAGTACAGGAGCATGGCCTTATGTTCAATTTGGAGGAGGTAAGACAAGACCAGAAAAAAAGAACGGTGTCTGTCTTTGTTGTGGATAAACGATCTAAAAAAATCGTTAAACCCGCCAAAGACATGGTTCTCCGTCAGATTTCCAGCCTGGGCGTAAAAGCACAAGCTATAATTGCTGGTGCTTCTTACGCTTTCTGGGATATATTGTTACCGACTACAGAAGAAGCCGTCGCCCTAACTAAAAAATCCTTAGAGAATAAGGAATATTTTTTTAGAACAGAATATATGGGGCGACGGCGGACCACGGTATCAATATACGAGGTCCCGAGCTACCTTCGAGACGCAAACTTAGCTGCCTATATGCTTCAGTTTGGTGACATCGTCTCAGCAACACACGATGGAATGCGTGGGGAATGGAGGTTTGACATAATGTTAGATATGAAAACCTTCTACTCCGTTCCCAACTGGTTGGAGGTGGAAGGGCGCAGGCTTCCCGTAATAGTATCGGGAAGGAAACCCGCCTGCTGGCACTGTGGCGAGATTGGTCACCTCTCCGCAGTTTGCCCGGGGAAGAAGGCCCCGAAGAAGCCCGACCACAAACCAGATACCCTCTCACCTGTTGTTAAAAGCAACACGGAAAAGGAGGCTCCCATAGTCTCGCCCACACCAGCGGGTAAAAAAAACCCCACTCCCCCTTCGTCCCCTACGGTTAACTCCGAAGAGGCGAAGGCTGAGTGGCTGACTGTGGGAAAAGGTGGGAGGAAGCTCCAACCTGAGGATCCTCGCTCCCAAAAGTCGTCCCAGGTAGGCACCGACAGTTCGACCCCATCAAAAAAGTCCAACAGCCCCTCCACCACTTATGCACAAAAATCATCCCCAAAACATATACTCCTACCCAAGACCCCACCTAAACAACGCACTCCTCCCAAGGTCAGATCTTTTAGTCCAGGCCGGGAGAAGTTTGAAAAATTACTGGAGTTTAAAAAGAGGCTGACCAGGAGCGAAAATCGTCTCCGCGACCAGGACCCCCTCATTCCACCCCTTCATCACCGAGACAACCTCGAATCATCCGACCACCACCAACCACACCACCTCATAGACCCATGCCTCCACCTCTCATGTCGGTTTTAGCACCAAAAAAAAAGGGACCCTTCCCCCCTCCGCTGCCGTTGGAGTCACCACCAACCAAGCCAGAACCACCAGTAACAGCAGCAGCATCACCATCCACAACACCAAAGAAACGGCAGCGGAGCTCATCCATCGACAGTTCGGGGGATGAGGTCCCAAAACACATAAAAAAAAAAGAAAAACCACGCCATAACAGCGGCATAAACATTTGTCGGGTGGATGAGGGGGCCCTGGATCGTTTGCACAAGGTCCAGCCTCAACTTTTAAAAGAATTGAGGGTCCTCCACAACTTCAAGGAAGTAAACGGACATAACGTGGAGGACCCCAAGAAATTTCCAAGAGCATGGGTCACCACCGTCATCCGAAAGGGCCGAGGGTCGGAAGGTGTGATGAAAATGCTAGGAGAGGCTAACGAGGCCCTCGGCCCTATATCATTTTTTAAAGACAATCTCACATCATGTAAGGGGCTCATTGGGAGGGTCCCTGTTGTTTTACACCCCTCCCTTTATAGGGCAATAAAACTAACATTTCCGCGGGACGTCGGGGGTCTCGCTCATGACGGAACCATCGATAATGAGATGGCCACGGGATCCATGAGCCAGACCGTCGGAGTCCTGACCCCAGCCATGTTCAGTCCGGGCACTCAACCCCTGTAATGTTCATGATGGATCTAAGATTGGCTAGTCTAAATGGCCGCGGCCTGAGGTCGGATTCGAGAAGATCCCATCTATTTTTATACCTCCAGCGTCGCGGCATTGATATATGTTGCTTGCAGGAGACTCGTTTTGACTTCAACTTCCATGAAGATATTCTGTCGAAGGACTATTTGTCTTTCTCAGCATGTTTTGATGGTCGTTCCAGAGGTGTCACCTGGCTGATAAGTAGACGTCTGGGCGCCACGTGTGCTCTTGTTCTTTCAGATCCGGCGGGCAGACTTTGCGTGGTGGACGTTACCATAAAGGATAAGGCGTTTCGGCTGATTGGGGTTTATGGACCCAACGCTACTAGTGAGCTCCCTGCGTTTTTCCGGCGCATCGAGCCGTACGTTAGTCCGTCGAAGTGGGTAATTTTAGTGGGAGATTGGAACGCCGTCCTTGATCCCAATTTAGATAGAGGGGCTATTAGTTCGGGTACTAACACGTTGGATGCCAGATATTTTCGCGAGTTTGTACAGCGACTTGATCTCGCTGACAAATTTCGCGAAAGGCATCCAAATAAGTTAGTTTGGACTTGGACCGGTAGGGGCGCCTCGGCCCAGCTTTATAGCTATTTGGACCGAGTGTTAGTTAAGCGAGTCGACTTAGACTATTTAGGTGGTCCAAGTTTTGAGCCGTATAAAGATTCCGACCACAAATTTTTATGTGTGTCGATTAAGTTAGATAAGGCTAGATGTAGGATGTCTGGTTACTGGAAATTCAACCTTTCCCTTTTGGCGGAGGCTGACTTCCGGAACCAGCTAGAACTAACGATAAAGCGGGAATTGACGGGGGCTATTATGGGAAATAGGTGGTGGGCTAACCTTAAGGATAGCATTAGATCCTTTGCTGCCGACTATAGTAGGAGACTCAAGTCAGCTAGGGTAGCGGAGCAAAGGTCGATTAAGGATAAGCTAGATAGGGCGGTTTTGGCGGGAGATAGTGGGCAAGTTAACGTAGCTAAGGCCGAGCTGGCCTCCTTGCAAATTAAGGAGTACCAAGCTCTGGTAGTTAGGGCTAGGTTAAAGAGAATGTCGTGCGAGGCGACGAATATGGCCCAGGAATTACGGGCCGAGGAACTGAGGCATGCTACTGATCGGCATATCGCCAGTGTCACATCGCCGGAGGGGCGCCGTCGAACTACAAACGAAGCCATCTGTGGTGAGTTCCGGCAGTATTTCTTGAAGCTTTTCACCGGGGAGCCCGGACTGAGTTCTGCTCAGTTCGACACCTATCTTGCCGACTTTCCTCGTCTTTCGGCGGCTGAAGCGGCTGGGTGTGAGGGGCGCATAAAGGAGGAGGAGATTCGGGATGCACTGAAGTCGGTCGGGCTGGACAAGTCCCCCGGAATTGATGGTCTGCCCTATGAAGTGTACTTGAGGTTGTCGCACATGTTTGTCCCCTTGCTGGCAACCATCTATAACAACTGGATGAGGCAGGGTACTATACCCAGACGCTTCACCAGGGGTATAGTGAAGTTGCTTCGTAAGAACAAACATGGTGGGGATGGGATTAGTAACTTTCGCCCTTTAACGATGCTTAACACTGACTTAAAGATTTTGGCGAAGATCCTGGCAAACCGTTTGCAGACTGTCCTGCCTAGTCTGATTTGCCCCGAGCAGACTTGTGCTGTGAAGGGTAGGACTATCCAGGACAGTCTTCATCTGGTCCGCACGATCGTAGAGAAAGTCGACGGAAATGCCGCGCTGATCAATTTAGATCAGTCCAAGGCCTTCGATAGGGTTGACCATGCTTTTTTGGAGGCTGTCTTGTCTTCGGCCGGCTTTGGGGTTGATTTTCGCACCTGGATACGTCTCCTTTATGCGTCCCCCGGAGTCGTGGTGGAGGTGAATGGGGTAAGGTCGGAGCCCTTCACTCTGACTCGATCTATTCGGCAAGGTTGCCCGTTATCGCCCATGTTATATATCCTGGCGTTAGAACCTTTTCTACACAGGATAAAGGCGAACCCGGTCCTACGCGGCCTCACGTTACCTGGCGCCAGTGAGGTGGCCAGGTACACTGCATACGCTGACGACGTCAGCGTGCTTGTAACGAGCAGTGCCGAGGTGGAGGAGGTGAGCAAAGAAATCGGAAGGTACGAAGCTGTAACGGGGGCCAAGATTAACCGCGATAAGTCTGTCGGCTTGCGGTTGGGCTCGTGGCTCGTGGTCGGCCCCTTCATTTGGAAAGACGGTCCGTGCAAGATACTCGGCGTCTGGTTTGGGCCTGATCTTCAATTGGAGAAAAATTGGTCGGAAGTACTGGATAAGGTCGTAGCCGCAACTGAGTTGTGGTTGCGTAGAAGGCTTTCCCTTAAGGGTCGGGCAGAGGTGTGCTGTTCGCACATCTACTCCCTAGCCGTATACCGACTTTCAGTGCTTCCTATCCAGGCCACCATCCTATTCAAGCTGGAAAGGATTCTCTTCCAGTTTCTCTGGGCTAAGAGACATCCTTTGGTGCGACGGGAGATCTGTTACCTTCACCCTTCTGAAGGCGGTCTAGGAGTACCTAACGTCGAGGTACGGCGCCATACTTTGCGTCTTACTTTCCTAGACCGGATGTGTTCACGGGACACGGCGGCGGGAAGTGTCTGGAAAGAAGACGCTAAACAGTCTTTCCCGTCGCTAAGAAGTGTGCATTTTGCTGATGGGGAGGCCCATCGTTTGCCCAGACGCGAATGCCCCTTCTATCGCGAGTGCCGGCATGCTTTGAAAGTTCTCTCTCGGCTGCAGACAGGTCTCTCTGACAGCCGGCCGTTGTCGAGTAAGGCATTATATCGTTGTTTAGTTAGGGGGGCCGCTAGCGATGGTCTGATTGGCGAGCTCGGTGTGACGGAGGCGGAGGGTCGCTTACTGTGGCCTTGGGCCCCCAGGATGAGGTGTCTCAATAATGACGAGGCTTCCCTCACCTGGCTGGTCATTCGGAATGCCCTCTGGGTCGGCAAGAAATTGTTTGCAGCGCAACAGGCCATTTCGCCTGAGTGCGGCCGGTGCGGTGATTTGGAGGAGACTATTAGTCACGCCTTCTTTCACTGCCCGGTCGTACGGCCGCTGTGCAAGCTTCTTGAAGGCTACATGGTCCGCATCCTCAATGGAAAGTTTTTTGTCCTGGAAGCCAGTTCTGTGTGCAGCAATGTGGTACCGAGGTTGAACAGACAGGAACATTATGTGTTTCTCTGCTTACTCGGCGTTATGCGTGTCGTGATGTGGACGACGAGAAAGAAGGAACTCTACGAGGATGAGTCTTTTTCTTCTCAGACCCTGGTGGCATATTACAAACACCAAATCAAAGTCAAAATCCGGTCTGAGAGAAAGAGACTCTCTTCGCTGGAGTTTGGCGAAAGGTGGGTGACTGTTGCGCGCTTGTGTCGCGTGGTAGGAGCCAACCTTACTTTCACTTTGGACATTCCAGGGACTTAAGAATTTTGAGTTACCGGAAGGACGTGACCACCCAGCCCAGGTAAGTTAGAATTTTTTAGGCCATTTTGATTTAGTTTGTTCCTAATTTAGTTAACTTAGCTAGAGTATGCAAGGTCATTGGGCCCCCCCCTTTTTTTGTCCCCTCCTTTTGTTTCACTCTCCCTCCCCTTCCCCCTGTTAGGTGACAGGAATTGGAGTTCTCCAGGAGTGCGATGGAGGGCTTATGTTAATTCATATTTATTGTTTACTTATATTTTATACCATTTATTTATCTTATTTGATTATTTTTCCTCCTTCGACACTATTTTCGACTGGTTAACTCCTCTTTCTGCCATGTTTTAGTACGTGGGGGGGACCCCATACTAACCATCATAATGTATATATGTTTTATTCATCTTTCGTTTTTTTAGGGGAGTTTTTAATAAATGTATATAGCGTTCGTTTAGTTTTTTTAAATTGCTCCCCTCCCCCTCACTCTGTAAATATGGGAATAAGTTTAGAAGTCCATGGAGCAGTAGTGTTGTTTTGGTGATTGTTGTTTTTGGTGAATGCAGTATGATAGTGATATGTTTAATTGAGGTATTTTGGTGTTTTTTTTAATTTGGAGATATGTATTGGTCAGTGAATGAGTCTAGTTAAGTTAGAGATTAGGATAGTGTTGACCAGCCTTCCCCTCCCATTTTTTAGGCCTTGTGCCAAATTTGTAATTTTCCCATTTATTTTTTAACAATTACAATAAATAATTTCCAAGGAGGCAGCCATTGTACATTTTGCAGCATTACAGACACCTTTTGTGCATTTTCAGGATCATTTTCTTTCAGGATTTAAAAAGGAAAATATTATTCATTTGGACCTTCTATTACCACGTCGGCTTCTCCCGGCTGGACTGAATTTCTGACCTATTAGGAACAATCAGCTAAGTTCTTTTTTCTCTCACCTTTATTTTTCATATCAACCCCCTTTTTCCTCTTCCACCCACCCCATCATTTATGGCCGGCCGGTCAGACGGCTCGGCCATAAAGGCCCTATTTCCCCCCAGTAAGGGTGACCCCTCCACATCAAAAAAAGAAAACAAAATCACCCTCCCCAAAGAATGACCCTCCCCCTGATGAAAGTATAATATCAAAATCTCCCCCTAAAAATACCCCCCCACCGGAACAAAATAGAAAGACACCCTCCCCACACAAAAATGCCCCTCCACCTGACCATAATAAGCCAAATAGTTCAGTTTTGAAGAATGTTTCACCCCCCTCAAAAAATGACCAAGAAAAAGAAATAACAGAAAATATCTGGAAAGCTCCACCTAAAATTCAGGTCGACGTTGTAGACTTACTCCAGAGGGCAAGGGCCATATCCAGCCAAGTGCAGGAGCATGGCCTTATGTTCAATTTGGAGGAAGTAAGACTTGACCAAAAGAAAAGAATGGTGTCCGTCTTTGTCGTGGACAAACGGTCTAAAAAGATTGTTAAGCCCGTCAAAGACATGGTTTTGCGTCAGTTATCCAGCCTGGACGTAAAGGTGCAAGCTATAATAGCTGGCACCTCTTACGCTTTCTGGGATATACTGTTACCATCTGAAGAAGCCGTCGCCCTAACACAGAAATCCCTGGAAAATAAAGAATATTTTTTTCCGTACGGAATATATGGGGCGACGGCCGACCACGGTACCAGTGTACGAGGTCCCTAGCTTCCTGAGAGACGCGAATTTAGCCGCATTTATGCTAAATTTCGGTGACAGAGTCTCGGCAACCCATGACGGAATGCGTGGGGAGTGGAGGTTCGACTTAATGTTGGATGTTAAGACCTTCTACTCCGTTCCCAACTGGTTGGATGTGGAAGGGCGCAGGCTTCCGGTTATCGTCCCCGGACGTAAACCTGCCTGCTGGCACTGTGGCGAGATTGGTCACCTTTCTGCAGTTTGCCCGGGGAAGAAGGCCTCGAAAAAGCCCGACCAGAATCCCGGCACCCCCCCACCTGTTGTAACAAACACCGAGAAAAAGGAGGCTCCCGTAGTCTCGCCCACTTCAGCGGCAACAAAAAGCCCTACTCCCCCTACGTCTTCTACGGTTAATTCCGAAGAGGCGAGGGCCGAGTGGCTGACTGTGGGAAAAGGTGGGAGGAAGATCCAACCTGCGGATTCTCGCTCCCGAAAGTCGTCCCAGGTGGGCACCAACAGTTCCCCCACCTCCAAATCAAAATCTTATGCGCAGCAAACAAAATCTCCCAGCCCTAAAAACCCGCCCAAAACTCCTCCTAAACAGCCCACTCCTCCCAAGGTCAGGTAATTCAGTCCAGGCCGGGAGAAAATTGAACAGCTCCTCGAGTTTAAAAAGCGGCTGGACCTACAAAGAAAATCATCCACCCAACCAGGACCCTCTCGATCCACCCCTTCATCTCCCAAGCAACCGAAAACAATCAGACCACCTACCACACCGCCACCAAAGTCTATGCCTCCACCAAATTTAACATCCCTCAAAGCACTTTCAAAGAAGGGACCCCCCCTCCACTGCCGTTGGAAGCACCACCCATCAGACCGTCGCCGCCACCAGTAGCAGCAGCAACAACTTCACCCTCCTCATCTCCAAAGAAACGGCAGCGGAGCTCTTCCATTGACAGTTCGGGGGATGAGGTCCCTAAGCACCAAAAAAAAGAAAAAAGAAGAACCACGCTATCACTCTGGCCATATCATTTGCCAGGTGGATGAGGGAGTCCTGGATCGCCATCATAAGGTCCAGCCGCAACTCATCAAAGACTTGAGGGTCCTCCACAATTTTAAGGAGGTAAATGGCAAAAATGTGGAGGACCCTCTAAACTTCCCGCAGGCGTGGGTTACATCCGTCATTTGTAAGGGCCGGGGGTCTGAAGGAGTGATCAAAATGTTGGGGAAAACCAACGAGGCCCTCGGCCCTATCAGCTTCATTAAGGACGATAGTCATTCATGCAAGGGACTCATTGGAAGGGTCCCTGTTGTGTTACACCCTTCCCTGTATAGGGCTGTAAAATTAACCTTCCCGCGAGACATCAGGGGTCTCGCTCATGACGGAGCCATCACCAATGAGATGGCCACAGGATCCAGGAGCCAGACCGTCGGTGTCTTGACCCCAGCCATGTTTAGTCCGGGCACTCAACCCCTGTAAATGTTCATGATGGATTTAAGGTTGGCTAGTCTAAATGGCCGCGGCCTGAGGTCGGATTCGAGAAGATCCCATTTATTTTTATACCTCCAGCATCGCGGCATTGATATATGTTGTTTGCAGGAGACTCACTTTGACTCCAACTTCCATGAAGATATTCTGTCGAAGGACTATTTATCCTTCTCAGCATGTTTTGATGGTCGTTCCAGAGGTGTCACCTGGCTGATAAGTA
This sequence comes from Sepioteuthis lessoniana, assembly GCA_963585895.1. Taxonomy (NCBI): domain Eukaryota; kingdom Metazoa; phylum Mollusca; class Cephalopoda; order Myopsida; family Loliginidae; genus Sepioteuthis; species Sepioteuthis lessoniana. The sequence continues at coordinate 120,161 of CAUZXS010000602.1, forward strand.
GATGTCTGGACGCTAAGTGTGCTCTTGTTCTTTCAGATCCGGCGGGCAGACTTTGCGTGGTGGACGTTACCATAAAGGATAAGGCATTTCGGCTGATTGGGGTTTATGAACACAACGCTACCAGTGAGCTCCCTGCGTTTTTCCGGCGCATCGAGCCGTACGTTAGTCCGTCGAAGCGGCTAATTTTAGTGGGAGATTGGAACACCGTCCTTGATCCCAATTTAGATAGAGGGGCTATTAGTGCGGGTACTAACACCTTGGATGCTAGATATTTTCGCGAGTTTGTACAGCGACTTGATCTTGCTGACAAATTTCGCGAAAGCCATCTAAATAAGCTAGTTTGGACTTGGACCGGTAGGGGCGCCTCGGCCCAGCTTTATAGCTATTTGGACCGAGTATTAGTTAAGCGAGTCGACTTAGACTATTTAGGTGGTCCAAATTTTAATGCCTATAAAGATTCCGACCACAAATTTTTATGTGTGTCGATTAGGTTAGATAAGGCTAGAAGTAGGATGTCTGGTTACTGGAAGTTTAACTCTTCCCTTTTGGCGGAGACTGACTTCCGGAACCAGCTAGAACTAACGATAAAGCGGGAACTGACGGGGGCTATTATGGGAAATAGGTGGTGGGCTAACCTTAAGGATAGCATTAGATCCTTTGCTGCCGACTATGGTAGGAGACTCAAGTCAGCCAGGGTAGCGGAGCAAAGGTCGATTAAGGATAAGCTAGATAGGGCGGTTTTGGCGGGAGATAGTGGGCAAGTTAACGTAGCTAAGGCCGAGCTGGCCTCCTTGCAAATTAAGGAGTACCAAGCTCTGGTAGTTAGGGCTAGGTTAAAAAGAATGTCCTGCGAGGCGACGAATATGGCCCAGGAACTACGGGCTGAGGAACTCAGGCATGCAACAGATCGGCTTATCGCCAGTGTCACATCGCCGGATAGGCAACGTCGAACTACAAACGAAGCCATCTGTAGGGAGTTCCGGCAGTATTTCCTGACGCTTTTCACCGGGGAGCCCGGACTGAGTTCCGCTCAGTTCGACACCTATCTTGCCGACTTCCCTTGCCTTTCGGCGACTGAAGCGGCTGGGTGTGAGGGGCGCATAAAGTAGGAGATTCGGGATGCACTGAAGTTGGTCGGGCTGGATAAGTCTCCCGGAATTGATGGTCTGCCCTACGAAGTGTACTTGAGGCTGTCGCAAATGTTTGTCCCCTTACTGGCAACCACCTATGACAACTAGATGAGGCAGGGTACTATACCCGGACGCTTCACCAGGGGCATAGTGAAGTTGCTTCGTAAGAACAAACATGGTGGGGATGGGATTAGTAACTTTCGCCCTTTAACGATGTTAAACACGGACTTAAAGATTTTGGTGAAGATCCTAGCAAACCGTTTGCAGACTGTCCTGCCTAGTCTAATTTGCCCAGGAACAGACTTGTGCTGTGAAGGGTAGGACTATCCAGGACAGTCTTCATCTGGTCCGCACGATCGTAGAAAAAGTTGACGGAAATGCTGTGCTGATCAATTTAGATCAGTCCAAGGCCTTTGATAGGGTTGACCATGCTTTTTTGGAGGCTCTCTTGTCTGCGGCCGGCTTCGGGGTGGATTTTCGCACCTGGATACGTCTCCTTTATGCGTCCCCCGGAGTCGTGGTGAAGGTGAATTGGATAAGGTCGGAGCCCTTCACTCTGACTTGATCGATTCGTCAAGGTTGCCCTTTATCGCCAATGTTATATATACTTGCGCTAGAGCCTTTTCTGCGCAAGCTAAAGGCGAACCTGGTCCTACGCGGCCTCACGCTACCTGGCGTCAGTGAGGTAGCCAGGTACACTGCATACGCTGACGTTGTCAGCGTGCTTGTAACGAGCAGTGCCGAGGTGGAGGAGGTGAGCAAAGAAATCGGAAGGTACGAAGCTGTGACAGGGGCCAAGATTAACCGCGAAAAGTCTGTCGGCTTGCGGTTGGGCTCGTGGAAAGGCTGTGCTCTTCCCGGCCTCTTCATTTGGAAAGACGGTCCGTGGAAGATACTCGGCGTCTGGTTCGGGCCTGATCTTCAATTGGAGAAAAATTGGTCGAAAGTACTGGAAAAGGTCGTAGCTGCAATGGGGTTGTGGCAACATAGGCGGCTCTCCCTTAAGGGACGGGCAGAGGTGTGCTGTTCGCACATCTACTCCCTAGCCGTATACCGACTTTCAGTGTTTCCTATCCCAGCCACCATCCTATTCAAGCTGGAAAGGGTTCTCTTCCAGTTTCTCTGGGCTAAGAGACATCCTCTGGTGCGACGGGAGATCTGTTACCTTCACCCTTCCGAAGGCGGTCTAGGCGTGCCTAACGTCGAGGCACGGCGCCATACTTTGCATCTTACTTTCCTAGACCGGATGTGTTCACGACATACTGCGGCAGGAAGCGTCTGGAAAGAAGACGCTAAACAATCTTTCCCGTCGCTAAGAAGTGTGCATTCTACTGACGGGGAGGCCCATTGGTTGCCCAGACGCAAATGCCCCTTCTATCGCAAGTGCCGGCATGCTTTGAAAGTTCTCTCTCGGCTGCAGACAGGTCTCTCTGACAGCTGGCCGTTGTCAAGTAGGGCATTATATCAATGTTTAGTTAGGGGGGCCGCTAGCAACGGTCTGATTGGCGAGCTCGGTGTGACGGAGGCGGAGGGTCGCTTACTGTAGCCTTGGGCCCCCAGGATGAGGTGTCTCAATAATGACGAGGCTTCTCTCACCTGGCTGGTCATTCGGAATGCCCTCTGGGTCGGCAAGAAATTGTTTGCAGCGCAACAGGCTATTTCGCCAGAGTGCGGACAGTGCAGTGATTTGGAGGAGACCATTGGTCACGCCTTCTTTCACTGCCCGGTCGTATGGCCGCTGCGCAAGCTTCTTGAAGGCTACATGGTCTGCATCCTCAATGGAAAGTTCTTTGTCCTGGAAGTCAGTTCTGTGTGCAGCAATGTGGTACCGAAGTTGAACAGACAGGAACATTGTTTTTCTCTGCTTACTCGGCGTTATGCGTGTCGTGATTTGGACGACGAGAAAGAAGGAACTCTACGAGGATGAGTCTTTTTCTGCTCAGACCCTGGTGGCATTTTTTAAGCACCAAATCAAAGTCAAAATCCGGTCTGAGAGAAAGAGACTCTCTTCACTGGAGTTTGGCGAAAGGTGGGTGACTGTTGCGCGCTTGTGTCGCGTGGTAGGAGCCGACCTTATTTTCAACTTGGACATAAGGATTTTGGGTTACTGGAAATTCATGACCGCCCAGCCCAGGTAAGTTAGATTTTAGGCCATTTTGATTTAGTTTGTTCCCTTTTCGGTTAACTTAGCTAGAGTACGTGAGGTCATTGGGCTCCTCTTTTTGTCCCCCTTTTTATTTTTCTCCCCCTTCCCTTCTGTTAGATGACAGGAATTGGAGTTCTCTAAGAGTGCGACGGGATGCTTATGTTATTTCTTGTATTTGTTTTCTTATGCTTCGCGCTATTTATATATTTATTTATTTATCTATTTATTTATTCTCCGTCGACACTATTTTCGACTGGTTAACTCCTCTTTCTGCCATGTTTTAGTACGTGGGGGGGACCCCATACTAACCTTCATAATGTATATATGTTTTGTTCATCTTTCGTTTTCGGGGTTTTGTACATATATGTATATAGTTTTCTTTTATCTTTTTATATGTCCCCCTTCCCCCTCACACTGTAAATACGGGATTAAGTTTAGAAGTCCATGGAGTATTAGTGTCGTTTTGGTGATTGTTGTTTTGGTGAATGCAGTTTGATTGTGATGTTTTATTGAGGTATTTTTTTATCATCTTGGAGATATGTATCGGTCAGTGAATGAGTGTAGTTAAGTTAGAGATTAGGATAGTGTTGACCGGCCTTCCCCCTCCATTTTTAGGCCTCGTGCCATATTTGTATATTATGTACAATAAATAATTTCCAAGGAGGCAGCTTTTTCTCAAGGCAGCAGCCATTTTTAGTGTGTAGACACGTTTGACCATTTTCTTTCAGGTTTTTATTCATCAGGACCATTTCATTCATTGGACCATCTATTACCACGTCGGCTTCTCCCGGCTGGACTGAATTTCTGACCTATTAGGAACCATAAGTTTTTTTTTCTCTTTTTTTTCTTAATTTTTCAACCTTTTTTCATATCAATCCCCTTTTTTTTCTTCCACCCACCCCATCATTTATGGCCGGCCGGTCAGATGGCCTGGCCATAAAGGCCTTAGTTCCCCCTAGTAAGGGTGATCCCCCCACATCAAAAAAGAAATCAAAATCACCCTCCTCAAAAAATGATCCTCCCCCTGACGAAAGTATTGCATCAAAATCTCCCCCTAAAAATACCCCTCCACCTGAACAAAATAGAAAGACACCCTCCCCTCACAAAATGCCCCTCCACCTGACCAAAATAAGCTAAACAGTTCACTTTTGAAAAATGTCTCACCCTCCTCAAATAAAGATCAAGAAAAAGAGGAAAACGAAAATATTTGGAAAGCCCCACCTAAAATCCAGGTCGATGTCGTGGACTTACTCCAGAGGGCAAGGGCCATATCAAGCCAAGTGCAGGAGCATGGCCTTATGTTCAATTTGGAGGAAGTGAGACTTGACCAAAAGAAAAGAATGGTGTCTGTCTTTGTCGTGGACAAACGATCAAAAAAGATTAAGCCCGTCAAAGACATGGTATTACGTCAGTTATCCAGCCTGGGCGAAAAGGTGCAAGCTATAATAGCTGGCACCTCTTACGCTTTCTGGGATATACTGTTACCAACTGAAGAAGCCGCCGTCGCCCTAACACGTAAAACATTAGAGAACAAGGAATATTTCTTCCGGACGGCGGACCACGGTATCAGGGTATGAGGTCCCTAGCTTCCTCAGAGACGCCAATTTAGCTTCATTCATGCTAAATTTTGGTGACATCGTCTCAGCAACACACAATGGAATGCGTGGGGAATGGAGGTTTGACATAATGTTAGATGCAAAGACCTTCTACTCCGTTCCCAACTAGTTGGATGTGGAAGGGCGCAGGCTTCCGGTTATCGTCTCCGGACGTAAACCTGCCTGCTGGCACTGCGGCGAGATTGGTCACTTCTCTGCAGTTTACCCTCCCACCTGTTGTAACAAACAGCGAAAAGAAGGCTCCCGGGTAAAAAAAAGACTTGTGCTGTGAAGGGTAGGATTATCCAGGACAGTCTTCATCTGGTCCGCACGATCGTAGAAAAAGTGACGGAAATGCCGCGCTGATCAATTTAGATCAGTCCAAGGCCTTTGATAGGGTTGACTATGCTTTTCTGGAGGCTGTCTTGTCTGCGGCCGGCTTCGGGTTGCATTTTCGATCCTGGATACATCTCCTTTATGCGTCCCCTGGAGTTGTGGTGGAGGTGAATGGGGTAAGGTCGGAGCCTTTTACTCTGACTCGATCGATTCGTCAGGGTTGCCCGTTATTGCCCATGCTCTACATCCTTGCACTAGAGCCTTTTCTGCGCAAGCTAAAGGCGAACCCGGTCCTACGCGGCCTCATGTTACCTGGCACCAGTGAGGTAGCCAGGTACACTGCATACACTGACGCCATCTGCGTGCTTGTAACGAGCAGTGCCAAGGTGGAGGAGGTGAACAAAGAAATCGGAGGGTACAAAGCTGTGACAGGGGCCAAGATTAACTGCGAAAAGTATGTTGGCTCGTTAAAAGGCTGTGCTCTTCCCGGTCCCTTCATTTGGAAAGACGGCCTGTGCAAGATACTCGGCGTCTGATCTTCCATTGGAGAAAAATTGGTCGGAAGTACTGGAAAAGGTCGTAGCTGCAACGGAGTTGTGGCTACGAAGGCGGCTTTCCCTTAAGGGACGAGCTGAGGTGTGCTGTTCGCACATCTACTCCCTTGTCGTCTACCGACTTTCAGTGCTTCCAATCCCGTGCACCATCCTATTTAAGTTGGAAAGGATTCTTCGTCCTGGAAGCCAGTTCTGTGTGCAGCAATGTGGTACCGAAGTTGAACAAACAGGAACATTGTGTTTCTCTGCTTACTCAGCGTTATGCGTGTCGTGATTTGGACGACGAGAAAGAAGGAACTCTACAAGGATGAGTCTTTTTCTTCTCAGACCCTGGTGGCATTTTTTAAGCACCAAATCAAAGTCAAAATCCAGTCTGAGAGAAAGAGACTCTCTTCACTGGAGTTTGGCAAAAGGTGGGTGACTGTTGCGCGCTTGTGTCGCGTTGTAGGAGCCGGCCTTATTTTCAGCCTGGACATTCCAAGGAAGTAAGGATCTTGGGTTACCGGAAGGACATGACCACCCAGCCCAGGTAAGTTAGATTTTAGGCCATTTTTATTTAGTTTGTCCTATTTTAGTTCACTTAGCTAGAGTATGTGAGGTCATTGGGCCGTTTTTTTTTCTTTTTGTCCCCTTTTGTTCTGCTCTCCCTTCCCTTCCCCTTTTTAGATGACAGGAATTGGAGTTCTCCAGGAGTGCGATGGAGTGCTTATCCTATTTCAATTATTTATTGTTTACTTATATTATTTATCTATTTATTTATTTATTTATTCTCCTTCGGCACTACTTTCGACTGGTTAACTCCTCTTTCTGCCATGTTTTAGTATGTGGGGGGGGGGACCCCATACTAGCCATCATTCTGTGTACATACTTTGTTCATCTTTTGTTTTTAGGGGAAATATATATTTGTATATAGCTTTCTTTGAATTTTTAAATTATCCCCCTCCCCCTCACACTGTAAATACGGGATTAAGTTTAGAAGTCCATGGAGCACTAGCGTTGTTTTGGTGAACGAAGTTTGATAGTGATATGTTTAATTGAGGTATTTTGGTGTTTTCATTTTGGAGATATGTATTGGTCAGTGAATGAGTCTAGTTAAGTTATATTTTAGGATAGTGTTGACCAGCCTTCCCCCTCCATTTTTTAGAGCGTGTACCAAATTTGTAAATTTTTTACAATAAATAATTTCCAAGGAAGCAGCCATGTTACTTTTGGCTTGTAAAGGTGAGTGCTGTTTATTGTTCTATAATTACTACACAGTATAACCTCACTCTCACTGAAGATAAATCTGTTTTCTCTAAAACATATCACAGGGCTTACTTAGACCTGATGCAGAACATCTACGACCATTAAGAGAGCTACCTATTCCTTAGAACAAAACCTCTCTGCGTCAAGTACTCTTACTATTATTCTCAGTGGATACCCAAGTTCTCTGACAAAATTAGACCCTTGATAACAACTCATTCATTCCCCCTTGATTCAGAATCAATAAAAACATTCGAAAACTTCAAGGAGGAAATTGAAAAGATCTTATTGCACTCAGTCGACGAAAAGACACCTCTCGTAGTTGAAACCGATGCCTCTGATACTGCTATTGCAGCCACTCTGAATCAAGCAAACCGTCCAGTGGCATTCTTTTCACGCACACTTACCACTACAGAACAAAAACATTCTTCCGTAAAAAGGAAGCTTGTGCAATAGTAGAGTCAGTCAAAAAGTGGTCACATTACCTATCAACACGATGTTTTGTGATAGTCACAGATCAACAAGCTGTGAATTTCATGTTTGAAGCAAGAAGGCACGGAAAGATCAAGAACAGCAAGATCGAAAGATGGAGAATGAAATTAGGGTGTTATGAGTATGACATCATGTACCGACCAGGAAAAAACAATATCCCAGCAGATACGCTCTCACATGCCCAGTGCAATGCACCTAACAACATGGGAAGATTGAATGAAATACACGAAAATCTTTGTCATCCAGGTATAACCAGGTTGGATCATTTCGTTAAAGTAAGGAATCTTCCATATTCTATAGAAGAGGTTAAGAGTGTGTACAGCATGCACAGTGTGTGCTAGATGGAAGAAGCAGGATGCAACACAACCAATAGAACGACTCGGCATTGACTTTAAGGGATCCCTTCGTTCAACTTCGAAAAACCATTACCTACTAACGGTTATAGATGAGTACTTGCGATTCCCTTTTGCTTTCACATGCACAAGTACAAATACAGACTCTGTAATAGAGAGTCTAAATCAAATATTCATAGTATTTGGCATGGAAGTGCGGGAATATCTCACCAATCTCAGAATTGCTACTAGCCAGACAACACCTTATTACCCCCAAGAAAATGATCAGTGTGAAAGGTATAATGGAATTATATGGAAACAGACATTATTGGCTCTAGCCTCAAGAAATTTTAAGGAATCGCAATGAGAAACAGTATTGCCTGAAGTATTACACTCCATAAGATCTCTTCTTTGTACCGCTACTAATGCCACACCACATGAAAGACTCTTTTCATATCAACTGTGAACTCCCATCGGTCATTCCTTACCTACTTGGTTATCTACGCCAGGACCTATTCTTTTGCGTCGCCATGTCCGAGCTAGTAAGTATGAACCATTAGTTGACAAAGTAGTATTACTCGAAGAAAACCCCCAATATGCACATATAAGATTCACACATGGTCACAAATCTACAATCTCTGTAAGTGACTTATCACCAGCAAGGAATTCATTACAAAGTGGGGATGTTGTAGATGATAACATCCAGAAAGATTTAAATGATTCTACACCCACTAATGAAAATCCCAAAGAAAAAGTAATAGATAGTAATGATTCATAAACTATCAATACACCAGAAATTGTACCTTCTCCAAGTGGTCCAAATAGTACTCCCCCTCATGTAATGTCAAGTATTCCTGATATACCAAGACGATCCCAACGGGAAATTTGTAAGCCAAAGAGGTATGAAGAACTGTGAAAAAAAAAGGAGAATGTACGATACTTATCTGCCCTTGGCATTTTGTTATTGTTGTTACCTCCCTTACTAGCATTCTTCAGTTGATGAATTCACTTAGTCAGGGAATGTTTTGTTAAATAAATCCTTGTAAAGGAATACTTGTCTCGTCAACTCATTTTAAGATAAATTAATTTTACAATTTATGTCAAATTTTTAAAATCTGTATAATCTGTAACGATTCATAATGATTTTCCAAAGAAATTATTGCCATCTGACTTGATTTTTAATACTTGTGTGTAAGAGACTCTGAAATTTTAAAAAGTCAGCAAATAATGGTGGTATCATGAAGAATATTTTGCTTTAAAAAGCAAAGAAAAATAGTATCAAACCAACTATATTAGTTTTCATTTGATCAAGGATTAAAAAATTGAGTTTGAATCAAAAATTCTATGAAGAATTATTTCAAACAAATCTTTTAGCATTTTATCAAGATAATAGTAATTGACATTTCTTTTATTTAGTAAAATCAAAAGAAAATTTATTCTAAAATTCAAATTTTTTTGTAAAATCCTTTATTTCTTTGTATTTAGGTCATTAATCTAAGTCTTAATTGTAAGGAAAAGTGAGCTACTTTGTATATGGACAACAGAGCAATGGTAAATATGTGGTGCATTCAATGTTTCCAGACTTTTTTTGTACAGGATTTTAAAATTGTCATAGACTCTTGAAAATTCAGTATGCTATTGCTATACATCTTATGAGATGACAGACCAATTTTTATGATTTCAGCTTCAAATGAACAGCTACAGCAGCAATTGGAATACACCCTTCTAAAGCCTGATTGTCACAGCTGGTGAATTTCAAAAATGCAATCTGGGCGTGCAGACACTTTAGAAGAACGATATGCAATAAAATTCTGTTTTAAACTTGTAAAAAAATGCCACAGAAACGTATGGAATGCTTCAGACTGCTTTTGGAGCATCTTGCATGGATCCACCAGGACAATGCATCAGTCCATAACTCCATCCTTGTCACAGACTATTTGACCAAGATGGGCATCAAGACAGTTCCTCATCCACCATATTGTCCAGACCTTGCTTCCATGACTTTTGGTTATTACCTAAGCTTAGAGGCTGCCGTTATGAGACAATTGAGAAGATGAAAGAGGCTGTGACGAAGGTCATTGACACGCTCACACAAGAAGACTTCCATGGGGCCTTCCAGAAGTTGTTGGAACGGTACAAGTGCATTGCAGCCGGAGGAGATTACTTCGAATGGTAGTAGTTTCATGTGTGTACTATCAATAAAAGTGACCATACGAAAAAGGCTGGAAACTTATTTAATGATCCTCGTATGTCTTTATAGATACTAAATGAGTATCTAAAGGAAATTGATAACAAAACAATTTCCTGAGAGAGAGAGAGAGAGAGAGAGAGAGAGAGAATCCATACAAAATAAATAATGTGGTTTTAATGCTGTGGTAGAAAATGATCTAAAAACATCACTCAATTTACAGGAAATTTTAATGCAACATTTTCAAATCTATTAAGAGTGATTGACAAAAAGTTTGATAAACATCTAGATTATTTGTATTCACTAGTATAAAATTGATCTGTTTTTTGTACCATATCATCACCTGTGATGAAAACTGAATTTTAGATAATAAATAGATGTGTAGAATTGTACTATAGCCAAATACTGCTATTTGCGAAATGTACATGGGACGTTCATTACATATATACATAACGGAGAACACATAAAGAACATAGGAATCTCGAAATTCGAAAACACGTAACGACTTCTTGTTCAGGTACGAAACCTTTTTATTAACTTTGAGTTAAAGGTTTCGACATAAGGAGGAGAGACACAATCTTGCTATGATGTCTTATTCATCTGGCTCCTATCTCGTGCAGCACCCACGGCGCGCAAATTCGTCTCGCCTCAGCGAGCCCCCAAAATGGAACCCCCTCATTTGGTATCTAGTTTTCAACTCTCTTTCTTCAAATTTCCCACAAACCTCTGCGTGCTTCCGGTGCGTGACGTCATTCGCACTCCGTCACCCGTTTCGTCTCGGACTATTGTGACATCTCTGAGTGACACGTCCGCTCGCGCGTGCGTTAACACCTACATCAAGTTTGCACCTGACTAACCTGTGACAGAGAGAATCCCCCCTCCAGATTGGTTGATTAATTAACGATTCTAGGGAAATAATTAAGGAAATTCATTTTTTCCCCTTTCTCTCTTGTTTTGTTTCCTATCCTGTTTTATTTATTTATTAAACTTTCGACCGATGTCCTGCGGTTCTTTGAAAGTGAATTTTGCGATAATATGAAAGAGAACAAGTAATAAAGTTTGTACGCACTAAGGGGTGAACTAAAGTTTATACTGGACATGAATTAAAAATAAGGAAAAAAAAAGAAAGCCTTAAGTAGATCTTATGGCGGAGATGGTGATAGAGGCCATATGGTTTGGAAAAGTAAAGGAAGAGATAGCCAAGTTAAGTGGGTCTTCCGGTGGAGATAGTAATAAAGTCTGTGTGGCCAAAAAAAGCAGGGATAAGTTTAAATCTAAGGATATAGCCAACTTAAGTGGATCTGACGGTGGAAATAGTAATAACGTCTGCGTGGTCGAAGCAAGAATAAGATTTGGCTAGATATTGAGACGAGGTAAGTGGATTTATCCCATCTTAAGTATTGACCGTCTGCTTGGATCAGTAGGGGGTATTGAAGTTAACATCTTAAGTATATCTTCAAACGCAGCGTCGACCATGTGTGGAAAAAGTTGGTCAACTTGGCGATTTACATATCATTATGCATGGGCGTGCCCGGGGATCATTGAAACTCCACCCCCAATTTATATATACAAGGCACGACGCCGATCGACAGTAGAGTCAGATCAAGTCGACTGAAGAGCAGAGAGAGACAGTGGAGAATTCAGTGCAGCACCCATCTTAGAACTTCGACTCCAGATCAAGTTTAGTTTAGAACCGAAAGTTCGAAGTAAAGCAGAGACAACCGATTATTTTTTTTTTCTGTTAAGAAACCCAAGGAAAATAATTTCCTCCCTTTCACTTGTTTGATCTGTCACATTTCCGAACAAACAAATAAGTTCGTAAGACCTTTTTCTTTTCTTTCTACCCCATTGTATTCTACACATTTTGTAAATACGTACATCATTGATAAAGACAATAGCTTGGAGAAATTTGAAAGCGTTGTTTTCCTTCTTGTGCATTTGTGAACTGCAACAGATACAATCTTTCTCCCAACAACAACTTTATTTCGGCGTGGATTCCAGCTAAAATTGAAAACGATCTGAGTTAGCTAGAACACTGCCATTCGAATCAAAAGACACAGCGTGGGGAATGGTAAGAGTTATCAGGAATTGAATGTCGGCGAAAATTCCCAAGCGGAACTAGACGCATCGGCCAGGGTTGGATTCCCAATGTCAGAACCCATGTGCTGAGCCGAAAGGTTCTCAGCCTAACTAAACCCAAAGGCATGAACCGAAACCTCTCGGCCATTACGTTACAGAATTGCTAGATGCAGACAAGAATAAAAAGTACATTATCAATTCTAGAAGGTAATGATTAGCATTTGATGAAAAAGAAGTGATACAACACACTATAGTTTCATTTTAGTAAACAGTTAATGCACATATACAAGTAAACCAACTTGAAATGTATTGAAAGCTGAAACAAACTGTGTCCAATTTGGTGAATAGAAAGAGTCAGTTTGAAAAGGTCTGCCCTCATGATTGAAAAAATTGTTACCAAAGCTGAATCAGTTGAAGATTAAGATTTGTTGAACCTTGCCAGTTCATCCAACCATTTTTCTACAAATTACCATTTTCACCCCGATACATTTTTTTATAGGTAGGAATTTTTTCAGTCTTAATCAAATGGATAAAAATATCATTGAATTGATTAATTTCTGAAATGAAGTATTTTTCATGAAAAAAATTGATGACTTCTTTTGCAAAATGAAATAGATATAAGGTGACCAAAGTGAAGAATATTTTGACTGAAGGAATAATTTTTCTATCAATTTAAAAAAACTATTCTATTGAGTTGTAGCATGTTAGTAATTTGTTTTTGGTATTACTTTTATAAGTTTGTAGCATGAATGAATTAGATATTCTAAACAATATTTTTGCTAGTTGTAGATTAACATGCTGTTATCAGGTTAAAAACATTTATATTGGTATGAGAGAATGTAATTATCTTATACTACCTCCTCATGAATCTACTGTGTGTACACCAGTGAAGAGTGACTTGGAAACCAGGACATGCAGTCCATAATGCAGGCTAATTGCCAAGGTGGAGAGGGGAAAAAAGAGAGCCTGTGTCCCACAGAAAAATTATTATGCTCAGAATTAGATGTAGTAAGTTGGTTACTTCTGCTAGAACTTGGTTTTGTTCAAGTTCCTTTATTATCTCTGTGACTTCTTGGATGCTTGACACTTGCTTTACAAAATCTGCTGCATAAACTGATTTCAGTTCACATTTCAACCCATCCAAATCCACTTTTTTTATATACATCCAAAGTTGAAAACATTTCCATTGGAAATTTTTTTCATTATTATGAAAAAGCTTTGGATTTTATAGTTCAACAAATCTTAACTCTCGCATTGTTTTAAATCTTCTTAAACAACTTCATTCAAAATGTTGTTCAGAACTGAATAGTACAATTTTTTTTGTCTAAATTTGTCTGACTATAAGTTCTTTGAATAGGCAATTCTTTCATTTCAGCTGTGCAAGGCAATAAAAACGCCATTACTTCAGCAGAGAGTGTCTACTGGCTTAATATGGTTGAAAAGCAAACAGAAGAATTTCTGCTTTTTCGAAGCTTCCTGTCTGTGTACTTTATTATTCTGTCTCTTTTTTCATGCACCCAGCTTGAAGGGAATAATAAAACAGGAAAGATTAAAGCCATGGCCTTTTCTGACTATGACAACGCAAGCAAAAATATTTTTGTTTTTCTGTAACTCTTTCACCCACTCAGTCTTATGTTCTGTCTTTGATGCTCCCTACTCAAAGCAATAGGGAAGCAGCTAAATTCATTACTTGTGTCTTTTCTTGCTAAACCAACAGGTGTTTTCTATACTTACACCCTCTAAATAACACCAGTAGTAACTATTATCCTAAAGAATGAAGAAATGGAAATATAAAAAGTACATGTACAAAGAAGATAGTAAAAATCATCAATAATTAATTTTATATCACACAAAATCATTTGTCCTGGAAAAAATATAAGGCATGCAGTGCATGTGTTTTATACATGGACTCTTCATCCCAGGTCTACACTCCTGTTTAGTGTAAGCAGGTTCATCCCATTCACCATAAATGCCAAGAGACAAAACCAGCTCAGGAAAAGTAGAAAAAGAAAAGAAATACAAGTCAACCAAAATGTTGGACTTATTTTTCTTATACAATCAAGGCAAAAGAAAACAGACATTAAGTGAGAACACAACAGATTAAAACTGAGTGCATTTGAATTATCTTGTTTTTATAATGATGCTCATATAAGGATTTTTTTTAGATATCCCAGTGTTTCTCCAATATTCACTTTTTTTTTTTTTACAATTTTTACGGAGAATAATATAGATACCTACTTCTGAGGTTGTTTTCTTATTTGGTTAATAGATTATTTTCCTAGTTATTGTAGATGATTCGAATGTCTAATTTTAAATAAAATTTAAAATTTAAATTATGTTTAATGTTGAATTTGTGGGCAGAATTGAATTTGGTTTTGTTTTTTTTATGCTCATAACTTTGTCTTTGTTAAAATGTATTTTATATGCTTTTCTTCAGGTATTGTGTATAAAAGAAATGGCATGTTGGAGGTATTCAAACGTATTTTCAGTATATTCAAACCAGAGATAGGTATTTATATTATTCTCAGTAATTATGCTACCATGACACCCTTATAGACAGTTTTAATGTTCCCAATACTTTTTGCTAATATTTAAATTTTTTCCAAATTTTTATCTGATGAAGCCTATACAGGGTGGAATAGAATGATAAATATATAAAAACTCCACCTAATTGGTTTTCATGTCATATTTTTCTTCCATGCTAAATATGTTAACAAACAAGAATTGCAGTTGATTTTGATATTTCAAAGTTTATTCATTTCATCTTCAGCTCATTAAAAAAAATTTGTTTTGTTTTTATATGGACTATTAATTTATAATTAGAATGAAAGAAGGAAAAGGAAATTTTATAAATTACTATGATGCTGTTCATTAAGATATTTACAACAATGCACTAAGGTAATTATGTAGATATAATAGTATATACAGTAGTCATTATAACCATAATGTTGCAGAGTAATCACATATCTTATTAGTACGGAATAAGTTCTAGGATTAAGTATTATTAATAAAATGCCAAAAAAAAAATGAGAATTGGAACAATACCGAGTCTCTGAACATTTGACATCAAGTAATTTATTTTAGTTTGAATTATGCCATTCCTTTTCAGATTGTTAAACCAATACTGATTGTTTTTTTCATTCTTTTTTGTTTTAAAGTTTCACCAAATTGATAAAATTATCTAATAGATGTTTTCAGTCTTTGTTCATTACACAATTAAATACAAATGATGAAAGAAAGGGAATTCCTTTTATCTTCAAAACTTTTGATTTTATGTGTTTTGAGCAGCTATCCCAATTATGATTTTGAGTTTATTTTAATATCTTTATTTTCTTTACATGTACTATAAATAAGCAATAAAATCATTTCATTTATGATACTTTAGAAATTGTGTGAATAGATATTGAAGTATAAACAAAATGAACAATTCTTGTTTGTTAACCAAATATTAATCATTTACAAGCACATTTTTCAGATTTACTGTCATCTTGCATGATTTAAAATTATATGATGAAAAAGGTTTATAATCTGATATGTTTTATTGTACTACTGCTACAAGCATGAACATGATGATTTTTCTGACATGAACCTTCTTGCTCAGTCTTTCTTTGACATCCTTCAAGAAATTCTATATAATTTAAGATGCATCACTATTACTGGTATGCTAGTTTTAGGTCACTGAATAACATAAGTTCAGCATATGTTTTTATTCATTTCTATTGGCTACAATCAATTTTTTTCACAAATAAAAAGATATTTAGCTGACAAAACAAATAACAAAAAAACTTACAGCTGAATTTGTGATTTCTCATCTGATTTTCCTTTCTTGGACAGTAATGATGAAAGCTCACTCATACCTTCTTCTCTAGGTCCAGGTGTCTCCATTGACTACTAGTGAGACAGTAACTTACTGTTAGATTTTATAATCTGAAAATGAAAATAAAAAAAAACATTTTAGGTAAAAATTACAAACAATATGACCATAGAAAGTGATAAAACAGGTCTTGGAGGTTTAAGATTTTTTTTCTTTCTAGTAGACATTGATTAATTGCAAATCATTTCAATCCATTTTATTTTTACTTAATAAAGAAAATTAGGATTGTAACTCAATCCACAATATTTTGTTTGAGTTACTTTATGAAAAAAGAATAATATACATAAGAATTAATTCTATGATCATATCAATACCAGAATTTACTGCTTTAACATAAAAACAGCCTATCTTATCTATCATTCAAGTAAGATTTCTATTTGGAATTTGAAATGTACTCTCAAAAGTGAATAATTATAAATATTAATGAAAAATAGTATTTTGATATTTACTTATTATACACAAAGTAATTTGTTTCAATTTCACAATATTCAATTGCTATATTCTTTAATCATCTTTATGCATTAGAACAGATATGCAAGAATAGTTTACATTTGCATGTATGGATGAATGGGAATCAGCATTTATTTGAGTATCTGCTTAGAATACTGAAAAGGGTCAAGCCTAAAAAGTAGAACGCTTTAAAGATATGTTGTAAAGATTTAATTTGTCTGTATGTTTAATAGTCTTTGTCTTATGATAAGTGGTAAACAATAATCTTGTCATTTTTATTGAAAAAGTAATTTATATATTTTAATAATTATATATCTATGCTGAATGGAGGGAAAAAAATTAAGGTGTCAAAATATCAAATTCTGTTAAGTAATTCATCTAATTGTTCCCCCAAATACCCTCTTAAATTCTTTTTCTTATCATTTTTTCTGAAATCATCCAATCTAATCTGAAAATTTTCTATACTATTGCTGTTTTTGATCTGATTAGTAAATTTGTTCCAAAATTATATTAGTATATTAGCAAAGAATCCCACTTGGTAAGTAGATTTAGTTTTGGAAATCTGCCTTGATAGTAAATTTCCAGTTCAAGGAGAAATATTGAAAAAATGTTTACCATAATTAGAAATTCCATTATTTTGAAACTTTCAATTAAATTACTTCTCATTCTTCTTTCTAGTAAAGTAGTAAATCCTAAGTTCCCTAATCTCTTCCAGTAACTATAATCTTTTATTCTCTTTATTTTTGTCACTTTTCTTTTTATGCCCTCCAATCTCAATATTGACACTGTAGCCTAGGACCATGTAAAATATTCTATATTAGGGTTTATAAAATAAAATTTGCCTTCTTTGAAATAAATTTCTAACCATCCAGCCAATCATTCCATTTGTACTTGATACAATAGACAAAATTATTAATGGTATTAGCTATTATGAGAAATAGTGCTCAATTTGAAAAATATGCTAGGTTTTAAAACAGCCAACACACGAAAAGTTAACAAAATTATCCGAACATTATTTGCTATAAAGTACAACTCAACCCAAATCAAGTAAACTTTATCTCTGCCCAGCCCAAGAAATTATCTAGCAGTAACTGTCAGGCCTGGCAAAGGGGGAGAAAAAAATATTTAAAAAATGAGATGAAAAAAGGGGGAAGGGAAGCTTACTTTAGCTACCTGAAAGAGAAGCGTGTCTATACTAAAAAACAAAAACAACCAGTTCCCACAAAGTAATTAATTTCAAGAGAAATAAACTTTACAAAATCCAACTTTGCATATTTTTCCCTATGCTTATCAAAAACATTGAATTTAAGGTAACAAAAATAACATGCATTGAAGTAATAATATTATAACCAAAAAATAAAAAGAAGGGTATTAAAGAAATACAACAATTGACTTGCTCGAAGCCATGCCATCAACCACCTATTGTAAGTTTAACTTTGGTTAATAAAATACCTTTCTTTGGTATTTTATGTCAAAGTTAATTTAGAAACCAATTTTTAGGCTTTATTCTTCTTCTCTGTGTCTCCTTCTTGTGTAGAATCTTGGATAACAGTGTTCTTTTAGTTTCCTGTGTAGACTTGTTGAAAACAAAGTTTACTATTTCTTTAAGTGAACTTCAAGTAGACCACCGCTTTCTCCTCTTAGATGAACATCTTTCTGTTGCAACTCAAATTTTTTTCTGTTGAGCCTACAGAGGCTTTTACCAAATTTTTTGACCCAGCTTCCTTTGTCAGCAAAAGTTCAATAATACCACCTCCAGACCTTAAACTCAACTTTCTTTTGAAGGGGACAGCATACCAAAACTACAAATAGCTCGCCGTAGGCTTATTGTTTCAAGAAGTAACCATAAAAAAGAAAAGAGACTTAGCCTAACTAACAAATTAGGCCTATTATGCTTAACCTACCTTGCTTAAAAAAAACTGCCTAAAGTTGAAGGTGAATAAACAAGAGCTTGCAAAGCAAAGAGAGCAAGCCAAACAGAGGGCAGACCCTTGTGGGTCTCACTTAAATAACAGTAGTGGTAGGGCTAATGGCACAATCTCAAAACAGCCAATCAGATTTGAGCAGACATTAACAGCTGAATTTACAAATTTCAACACTATATTTAGTTGTCTACAGAATTTTTCCCATTTACTGGTCAAATTATATCATTCAGTTTGAAACCATGTCTACCATTCCTAGTTCTTTTCTTCAGGGTTTTATTTATATAAAAGGGAATTTCAGGTACTGCTTTCACAGTCAACAATATCAAATATAATATAATTCTTTATATTCTTTACTAAAGTCATCGATTTCCAACTAGACTATTATCTTGCATTTACTCTAATATTTTTGTACAATGCTTTGCTAAACTTTGATATTTGTAAGCTTGACCCTGTGGTTAAAAATTCTTAGCCAAAATGTCAAGTGAATTGTAGATATAATCACAACTCAACAGTGGGATAGAAGGAAATTCTGGTTTTGAACCAAGACAAAACGTTTTATCCCGTTTCTTTTTTTAATTCCACCAGATACAAATATCAATTCATAAATATTATTTTTCTTATCCTTCATTCAAATTTAGAACAGGAATAAAAACATTCATTTGAATATCACCATGTACTTCCAATGTCATTTGAATATTCCTTTCTAAATCATTTACTTAAACCATTCTACTGCTTCAGAGGATGATATCCAAATAGAAAAAGAACAAAAGAAAGAAAGAAATGATCAAGAACAACCATTTTGTTCATAAATTTTTTTTTTTACATCCACTTTATCTTTCTTGAATAAAGACACAAAACAATCTATGAAAAATTCTGTTCACAAAAATCTCTTTATCACATCTGTTCCTCTTCTGTAGCTTAAACAAAAGCCCATCACTTATTTACTTTCACATTTTATTAGGTACAAAATTTTGTATATGTTTAATCATACATAGAGAACTAAGACATCCACATAAACCAATTGAACCTTATGAAAATCTCTCAACTAAGACCGCATTACTAGATGGATAGACATTGTTTTTCCCTAATTTCCTCTTTTAAAATGTATTAATAAAAACTTGCACGCAACTTCTTAAACAACCTATATATAGATATATGTATATTAATATGTACTAGTCTATGTATGGAGTATAAGGAAAAATATGATATATCAAGTTATTTTTTAAAATTCATTTTATTCGTCACTTTTCTGTTATATGATTAACAGATATCAATGATGATGATCAAGAACCTGACTCCACTTTAATATAAAACTTCAGTTAAAAATAAACAGAAGTGAAATAGATTAACTACCAATCATATGAGAGTCTAACTTCAAGATATATTATCTGGACTTTTTGAATACATCTAAAGTTCTTATAAAATAATTAGATTGATTATATTTCAAGATTTATGTAGTTTACATGTTTTCTAACCAGAAAATATTAAATCAGCTATTTTGTAAATGGGATTTGCTGACAAAATAGGAATACAATTCAATATTTCTGAAATGATTTTATTCATGTTTATAATAATTCTTTCCAAATTATTATTCCCAACAGTTTTGATTTTCTATTCTTTAATTATCTAAAATAATTGCTCATTTTCTCGCATTTTTTTGAGTGGAAAATAAAAAATTCATACAATTTCATAATTTTCATAAACTCTTTAGAACTGTTTTTCATTTGATGATCAGAAAATTTTGATTAGTATGTTTTCAATTAATTTTAGGTAATATTATTTCATTAATGTGCTAATTTTTTTTTACTTAGATGATATTATATTTAACTTACTTTAAGTCTTAATATAGAAGCAGTCTAGTAAATTGATTATACTATGATGTTTAGTAAAAAATGTTGTATTCTAAAATCTTCAAATATTTATAGTTGAATTCAAGAAAGTAAAACCAGAAAAATAAAAACTATTAAACAGAAATTGAAAATAATGACATTGTAATCACCAAACAACATATAATGATAGATAAATAGTCAAAGTGATATCACAGTTGAGAGCATGTGTTTGCTTCTACATTCCAAGAAGATACTGAATCAAAAACTGATATATCACTGAAAAGTCACAAGAAGTTAAGTCATTTCCTTAACATGCAAAAGAAATAGAATCACTGTTCAAAGTGGTTCTAATTTTACCCTTTCCACCACCAATTAAATGATACACTTTTAGGCCTAATTAGATAATATTATGTTAAAAGATATTATATCCAAGTACTTAATGTTGAAATTAACAGAACTGCTTTACACACTATAAATTTTTATTAGAAAAAACTAAATGAGAGCTACTTTTAAAATCTACTAACATTTTAGAACTGTAAACACTTAACCCTTTTGAGATTATTATAAAGAGATTCCATCAAACAAAGTTTATTAATTCACTATAAAAGATCTTTAATTACATACACACATTCTGGGGAACATAACTGAGCTCATGAATATTAATGAAAGTTGTAAATATAAGACAAAGTATATGATTAGGCTGCATTTTTATGTGGCATTTCCACACTGTTATGGAAAAATCAACAAAATCTGACCCCAGGGTCATTATCTAATGAAGGCATAGTTTTTGTTTTTCTGATGTGTATGAAATATTGTAAATATAGAAAACAAAACAAAAAAAAAGAGTATTTCTGTACAGAATGTATCAGGATTTGATCTTTTCTCTTATGTTTTCAATATGTATATAATATAATAAACAAGTTTATGCAATGTTTCCACAGTAAAGTTAATTTTATAGAAAAAATGAAGGCATTAAATGCCTTCATTTTTTCCATAAAATTAACTTTACTAATGCAAATAGAATGTTATATTGGATAGGAGATATTTGGAGAAAAATTGATTGGAATATTTATATTTCATTTAAATCATATATATAAAATAATTATTAACTAATTTAAAATCAATTATGATGGTAAGGTTACTTTATTTTTTAATGGTATATCAATCTTTCTGCCAAAACCTTCCTTGTAAAATAACAGTAGTGGTATTATCTAACTCATAGCTAAGAGGATAAGAGGGTTTATGATTTTCTCAAGGGACCAAAAGTGAATGCAAAAGCATAACTGGAGTTTGAACTTGCTTACTACAACATTTCAATCCAGCATATTTCCATTATGCAATAGGGACTTCCCTCAATTATAATGGTTGATTACATATTTAATATAACTTTGTAAATGACCAGTTGTATATATAAAGGGAGTTATATTTATGATATCCAAAGCTAATAAGTCATTCCAATGTAACTATCTTCTCTAAATGGATTAAAAAATATAACTTTTCAAGAAATAATCATAGCTATTAGAAAGAATGAGCAAGTTAATTCTAATTATCATGATAGTTATAACTTGTTAAAATTAAAAATTGTTCTTTTAATAAAAATTTTAGCTTAAACTATGCAGTAGTTTTGTTAAAAGATCTAGACTATCAGTCTTCTTTGTTTAAATTCTATGAATGAATGACTAGATACAATTTAAATTGATGTTTTTAAACAAAACAAATTGTGCTTCAATCTAAAATAAAATGTTAGTAGTCATAATCTTAAATTCATGGGATATTTTTATAACATCTTAATTTTCAATAATAAAAAAAACAAAACAAAACACAATTACTGTATTTTTATTGTTTTTTTTTCTCTATTTAAACAGAAAAAGCCAACCAAAATGTTATCAATGTTTAAAAAACCTGTATGCAAAATATATAGAAGAGTGGAAGAATGGAATAGCATATCAGTAGCATTCTATTGTCCTTATTGTGATGTAATCATTAAATTGTGTATATATAAGCATTAAATTGTGTATATATAATATGGTGAGCAGTTAATTATTGATTCAATTTAATCATAGGTTTGAGCTTTTAAAAAATAAGAAAGGACATAAACAGATTTTTATGTTTTAAAATCATTCAAATATATAACATTCAGATAATGATTTTTAGAAACTCAAGAAACAATATTAAGAAAGTGTTTAACAATACATTTTAATACAATTAAAAAATGATTGCTTTATTATTAAACTTATTTCTCTAAAATCATTGCTTTATATATGATGATTATTGATGACTACTTGTAAGAACTTGTATGTTCACTACTTCAATCTTTTTCATCATTTTCCAGTTTCAATAGTAATTTCTCATTTTTTTCTAAGAGGGGCACTCTTTAGAAGAATCACACCTGATGATATCACTGTATAAAACCCCCCAAACTATATAGACAGCATAGTAAAGTTCCATAGGATATTGACAAAGGGCTTATTGGTTGTTACATTTTTAAATCTCTAAAATATTTAACAATAATCACAGCATAGAATAATTTGACTGGCCTTATGTAAAAGTCTATAAGTAAATTATATAACTACGACAGTAATAATTGTGCACAAATACAATCTCCCAAATATTTGAAGCAAAGTTTCTAAAAGAACATCTTTTGTTTCAAAAGCAAAATACAGTAGGTATAAAATTTGAGATTTTTAAATCTACATAATAGATTAAACCATTACTCCGAGTTTCATGTGATGAATTACATACCTTTTCTTTAAAAAAGCTATAATTATACACCCTGTCAAAATGTCCATCAATGAAATTATCTAAAATATTAATGAATTTACAAATTAATCTGAAAATACATGGCACAGTAGACATTTATTCTGATGACTACATTATAACATCATCTCTGAATTTTTCTTTAACAATTTACAAGATTCAGAAAATTGCAATATACACAGTTTCTCTTCTAGGCACAGTTTACAACTATTTCCCCCACCCAAATATGCTGTTTGTTTTTTTTTATAATTTGCCATTTAATATCAGGATACTTGCTTGTCTCTTATTTTCCAAACAAAATAAGGCATGAATATACTGTTACCTTGCTTTCTGTTAGAAAATCTTAATTTATTAGAGTACAACTGTTATTTAAAAAAATGCTGCAGTACCATCAAGAAAGTCTTCATCAGATGACCCCTCAGGTTAGGCCTGGTTTTGGAGCAGAAGCATCATTACCACTTACCCAGGACCCCTCAACAGTGCCTCATGATAACACTAACCCTTGTTGTTTACATCACAGAACAGGAGCACCAGATCCATGCAGCTATAGCTTCTGTCTCATTTTGGAGCCTATTAACATATTTCTTTTTTTCCTGTTGGTGATAAACCTAGTTTAGTCAGTTTGGAGGCTGAACTAGCAATAAAACTTCAATAAGAAATATATCTGTCATCCAGCCATTTTTTAAAACATTGCTCTCAAGGAACTTCATAGTTTTCCAGTTTATGTTTATGTGCTCAGTCAATATTTTCATCAAAAGGAACCATCAACTCAAATCTTTTTGATTGACAAAATTCCAAGGTCTAGATGCTGTTAACCTAAAGTCAAGAAGACATTCCATATTTACTGCAGTGTTCCAATTCATATAGCCATCAAACAGTAATGATTTATACTTATTCGTAAAAGCAACTGACAGAATGCTTCCTTCTTTTATGAAATTTACTGTATCATAAATAAAATATATATATATTAAGACCTCAGCAATAATCTTCAACCCTTTTTCTGTTTCCATGAGTAGCTTTTTAGAGAATACTCACAACTAATGTGTTTTCTCACATGTGTTGCAAGGATCAATTTTATTTTTGGACTTTCACAATTTGAAATTGATTGGCATTGGTAGAATATGAAATATCATTTTTATAAGAACCTTTTTCTTTGGGTCCATTCATTTGAGGTCATGCCATGTAATATATCTTTGATATTTTTCCACCTGGTTATAAATCCTGGTTCAATTATTCAAGCAAGACATTTTCTTTCTTCAATATGGTGAATTTCTTCTGGTACCATATTTATTCCATCTCTTGTGAACTCTTTTTGACTACTAACAATATGCACAAGCTCTGCTAATTGGCATATCCCTACCACTACCTTCATCTTTGTAATTTCTTATTCTAAAACCAGAATTTTGTATTCTAATCATTTAAATTATTTTTTTTTCAAGCATTGTATTTGTCAATTGAGGGAAATATATCATAAGTAAAATGAAGAATAAACAAGTTAAGTTTGTTTATTATTGATAAAAGGTTTTCCTGGACCAAAAATCTCACATTTTTATTGCCAAACAAATAAAAGTCCAATATGCTTAAAACTAATAAACTCAGAAAGTTACAAGAATATTTGCAAGTGGTTTTGCTATTGTAAAATGCAGTAATTATTTTTGTAGGGAGAGAGCAGGGAAAGCCTGAGAGAGAATCAAAACATCACTTTAACAGTGAGAAATTTTTTTACAATAACTGCTTTTTACAAGTCTAATAATATTAAAATACAAATCTACAGTGTTTTCCCAAAATTTTCAGAGGAAGGAATTTAAACATATGGTTTTGACCATTCAACAAATACATAAATCTATGAACCTGTGTACCATAATGGTACTAAATAGAACATTTGTACCACTACATCTATGCATAGTCATTTGTACAACTACATGTAAATGTGCTAATGGCTGTATCACTATGTCTGAAGTAGTAGTTAGACCCTATCGTAACCTCACCATGGGAAAATGTGACGGACACATAAAACTCAGTCTTAGTTCACTAACACAAAAGTTTATTTACTACTACACTTTTAAAGTTGTCATCAGGAGAAAGAAAGAGAGTATGAAAACTGAGTTACCTATGTTAGCTGGACAAAGAGAAACATGTCATTAGGAGAAAGAGAGAGCAGAAACAGACCTTAAATTTTCCCTCTGATTTTCTTTTGTAGTTCTAATGTGCTTATTTGCTGGGTTCATCTTCACAGATTTGCATCTGGTGTGAGACCCCTTTTCAGAGCTTACACCAAAACGGGGGCTGCAACTTGTGACATCTTCACATTGTGCTAGTATTCACTTGCATCTTTACTCAGTCACATCTTTGAGCCAACTAACTTTCAAACCCAAGTTGTCCCCTTACTTCAGTCTGGTGTTTGGAGGGAGGACATACCTGTTTCCAGTGGTTCCACACCTACAAAGAAGACATAGGAACCCCCAACCTGTGTCTTTTTCAAGTCATTTTTAATAACTGTAATCATTCACCTGTAACTAGCTAACCCACAATGAGTGTTTTGGCTTGACTACTGGCCATCCTGTAGACACTGTGTTTGCTTTCAATTCTTATTTTTTTTCTTCT
>CAUZXS010000603.1:0-5000 GCA_963585895.1 Sepioteuthis lessoniana
CATAGCTGGAGGGAGAATAGCTAGATTCATACCTTTCCCAAGGATATTAGTTTTCCTTCTCCTAGACTGGTTGGCATACAAAGATTAAAGAGCTCAGTCTGCCTGCTATTTACCCATAACTGGAGGGAGAATAGCTAGATTCATACCTTTCCCAAGGGTACTAACGCTATATGAAATACAGACTCGTCGAGGATCTGAACTCTCTCTCTTTCTCCCTCTCTCTCTCTCTCTCTCTCCACACACACACACACACACACATATATATATTAGGCTTCCTGATGATCGGATAAGGTGAAACTTTAGTAGAAGATTTTCGACTAGCGATTTAAGTTAATTATATATATATATATATATATATATACACACATTTTATATATATATATATATATATATATATATATATATATATATAAGTAAAGTTGGCGACTGTAGTCGAGGGAACCACAAGGCTCCCTTTTCATTGCGACTATACCGAGGTGTAGGGGAAGGCGCTACTCCTTTCCTGGATTGCCCCACTTTACCCTTGATACATACCTTATATTGCTGAGTGTTTAGCTAGGAGGTATCAAATACCATTTTTAAAGTCTTTGGTATGACGAGACCTGGGATTGAACCCAGGTCTCCCTGACCATTGCCAAACATTCTACACCCTATATATCTTATTTACTCCATGTTGAAGCTTCCATTTTTAAGAATACAAATCGCTGAATGCCACCCAAAGTGAAAAAAAAATATTCCTTAAAAAAACAAAACAAAATTGTTTGCAAGACGCGAGACAGCAACGAATGTACCCTAATGTTTGACAAGATGTCAAAAAAATAATGAAGAGAAAGGTTCTGTTTTGTCTCGTTCGACAAATAGTTAAAAAAAAAAAGATGACTATTGATTTCATTCTTTCTAGGATTGCTAAGTTGTTGGCAAACAAGTGTTGTGAATTGACATTGATTGTTTCAGAAGTCTTTTAAGCGTTAAGTGTTTTTTTTTTCTGACTCGTTTTCAAATGTTGTCACATCAGCTGATTGCAGCGTTAATATTGAAGAATATTGTTCGACACACTGTTTCTACGCATCTTTGACCGATCAGTACCCCAAATAGAAAAATCGTACTTTTATCACACACACACACATATATATATATAGTCATTCACCGACAGACTGTTTCGTTGTATCACAACTCTTCGGCGTGGCTAGACATGTAACTGGGATCGAAACCTGTCCAACTTTACGTTAGACTTAGTATCATACCGCTCAGCCAACTAGCGAACCACGTCAGCTGGGGAATTATTAGGCATTATGTAGTAGCTTTCGTTTGTTTACATTTTTATCTTACCGGATATATATATATATATATATATATATATATATATATCCGGTATGATACTAATTCTAGCGTAAAGTTGGGCGGATTTCGATCCCAGTTACATGTCTCGCCACGCCGAAGAGTTGTGATACAACGAAACAGTCTGTCGGTGAATGACTATATATATATACACATATATATATATATGTGTGTGTGTGTGTGTGTGTTTGTGCGTGATAACAGTACGATTTTTATCTCTCCGGATATATATATATATATATATATATATATATATATATATATATATTTCATTTTGTTAACTGCCTGATGATTGTTGTTTTGTAAAAACTCCATGAAACCCAGGGGTCGCAGACTAAATTCCAAGGCATTAAATGTATAAATCTATTATATATCCATTTATTATTTTAAGGATATATATAGTCTCGCCCACTGATAAGTACATCCTAATCAATTTTTGATAAAAAGTAAATCATTTCGAACCAAAAATATAAAGATTTTATTATTTCTAGCGGTACAGTATATAGTCAAAACAGATATTATTAGGTAGTATTTATTACCAAACTCTATAACATTGAAACTATATAGCCAACAGTAATCAAAAATGAAATTGTACATAAATAGATTGGGGAATTAACCTATTTTTGGATTACTGTCTACTCTTATTTTT
Source organism: Sepioteuthis lessoniana (assembly GCA_963585895.1). Classification (NCBI taxonomy): domain Eukaryota; kingdom Metazoa; phylum Mollusca; class Cephalopoda; order Myopsida; family Loliginidae; genus Sepioteuthis; species Sepioteuthis lessoniana. The sequence goes on from CAUZXS010000603.1 coordinate 1,988, forward strand.
AGTTAAGAGTTTTAAATTGAAAGGTAACTTTCATATAAAAATGCATGATAAAGATGTACATAAAAATTGTAAGATTGGTCTGTAATTTATTCATTTGACTATACATTTTTAAAATTTTCCTTATAATATTAGGAGGGATAGTTAGAAAACACCGCAGGCTGCATGCAATCCGTGGATCGTAATTTGCCTGTAACTGTCTTAAATTCGCGTCTACTTCTGATAATCAATAACTGTTTTGTTATTGTTGCATTTAATTTGTCTTGGTAATCTTGGCGGTTTTTTTAACTCACCAATAGACGTCATCCTTATAGATGATTAGCATCAATTTCTTGACTGAATTATTTGAACCAAGCCGTTGACCAATGAGGTTCTTCCGTCCAGTATCTGGTGAAGAGCGCCGTTGACCTATCTTTGGATTCATTCATCTTTCTTCACATCCACCATGCTCAACCTATGGTTTCTATATATATATGGTTATGCGGCCCGTAAAATACTGTCTACCCTCAAACCAGTTATTCAGTGACAAGTCGGCGCAGGATATATGAATGGATATAGAAGTGAAGAGAGAGAGAGAGAGAGAGAGAGAGAGAGAGAGAGAGAGAGAGAGAGAGAGAGAGAGAGAGAGTCCTATTCGCTCTTTTTAAAGTTTTAACCCAAAGTCCATTTTCGTATTTTTTGCTTGATCAGCTAGATGTCAGTTTGCCCCATAATACCAATCCGCTTAGACACAATTATTTCGACAAAGTAAACAAACTGTCTTTGAAACTGCTCAAATTACAGGTCTACATTTTAAAAATGATTTTTTTTAAAAATAGAAATCTGGGATTTATTCTTTATATAAAAATAACAACAAATATGAAAAAAACATTTTCCCATATATTTCTTTATCTTTCTCTTTTAATTCAAACTAGGTCTTCCTGTCATTAAAGGTGTAAATTTCTAATATATATATATATATATCATCAAGTCGTGGAGTTCTCTGACCCTCGCTATCCGTCTATATCATCAATTGCTCCTGGTAGGTCCTCCAAACTACATTTACGCCAAACAAATTATCAATAACAAATAGAATAATTAGTGTGAGATAAAAATATTTGAAATCATTTAATTGTATGCAAACGAATGAATATTGTTGAATAGAATTATTTGTATTAAATAGTAATACGTGAAACCATTTAACTGTGTGCAAACAAATGATCTCTGACTTATTTTAAATGTTATCTACAAACTATTCGTTTTCAAATCATTTATCCTATATATATATATATATATATATATAAAGTTTGCAACTGTAGTCGAGGCCGACCCAAAGGCTCCCTTTTCAATAGTTACTACGCAGAAGTGTAGGGAAGGGCGCTACTCCTCTCCCTAGATTACCCTTGATCCTTATCTTGTAATGCTGAATGTCAAGCAAGGGGTCATCAAGTACCATTTTTAAGTCTTTGGTATGACTTGACCTGGGATATAATCTATATATGTATAAACAAGATTTGGTACTAAATAACCAAAGTTTGATATGCCATAAAACCAACGAAATCATCATCATCATCAACAACAACAACAACAACAACAACAAATTAAGGTACCCTATCCAAAAAAAACCCCAAAAACCCCCCAAAAACCTCAAACCAACAGCAGTTTAACTCAAATGTTTACACTCCCACTATTCATTCGCCAAGTCTTCTGGGGCTGGAGAATACATCGACTGCTTTTCTGCAGAGTGGTAAGACCTCCCCCCACCTCCAACGAGTGTCCTGTTTATGACACTAAACAATCTGATCGTGAGGTTACAGTATTGCTGGAGCTTTGGGGAACGTGGAGTACCCCTTTATTGCCATCGCTCTTAGGTCCACTCTTGTCTGGGGTTGTAGCACCTGATATGGTCCTATCTATGGGTTAAATAGAACTAAACTGTGTACTTATACTAAACTGAATTGATTGAAATAGAGCTGCTTCGACATATAAACTGCGTACTTATGCTAAACTGAATTTTTTGAAATGGAACATTTTTTGGATGCTAAACTGAATTGTTTTAAATCGAACTGTTTTTGACATTGAAACTGTACTTACGATAAACTTAATTGTTTGAAATAGAACAGTTTTGACATTTAACTGTATGTAAACAAAAAATTATACTTATATTAAACTGAATTTTTTGAAATAGAACTTTGACTAAACTGAATAGCTTGAAAGAGAAATGTTTTTGATGATTAAACTTTGTACTTATGCTAAACTGAATCGTTTGAAATAGAACTGTTTATTTGTATAAAAATAGATTTGGCATTTATAACCTACAAAGGTTGTTTAGATAGATTGATAGGTTGATTGATGATATATTGTTACGTTGTAGTTCCTCGCTAAATGTTGTTGGAAAGTAAAGGAGTGAGAAGACGAAGATGCTGTAAGGTTTTATAATAGGTTTTAATGGCAGCATGTAATAATGGGTTTACGTTTATGCTGCAAGTTTCTTTGGAAAGAAGAAAGGAAGGAAGGAGGGAAGGAGGGAAATGACGTTGTTAGAGAGTTGAGAAGGCGTTTTAGCTGCTAAATGCCTGAGCGAAATGTGCATCGTTAGGTTAAGGCATTGTTGAATGTGTGAGTGACGTATGGTCGCATAGGTGTAGCAAAGGTCGTGTTTGCTGGTTAAGGATAGGAATGATGTAGTCGTCCATGAGTGTGTGGTCCTGGTCGTTTGGGGCGAGAAGTGTGAATGTCTCCAGAAAATGTTGCCTTGGGAGGAAGTGGCTGGCTGTCGTCGCAGTCGACATAGCCAAAGCTGGAGGGGACTTAAAGTTGTTCCTGTGTGTGACGTATTGAATTCATCTAATTCATATTCAACTGGGAACCCTTGGTCTATGAGAATAGACTCAAGAGGTCCATAAATTAGATGGCTTTCCTCATGGTGTCGTGATGCTGCTGCAAAAAGGAGAGTGGACAGTAAGACGTCTGTCCAGTTCGAAAGCTTCTGAGCAAGAGGATGTGTTAGGCGGGCTTTCCCCAATTTGGTCCTGCC